>BQNB010035513.1:2996-40430 GCA_026074375.1 Tanacetum coccineum
GGCAAGTAGAAGTCAAGTGGGGGGATATTTGATAACATCAAATAGTTAATACTTTTTGGTATCAAAAAGCTAGTAAATATCTCATAAATGCTTGAAAATGATACTTAATCACTTATTTATTGTTTACAGGAAGGAAACGAGCATTTGAGCAGGAAACACGGGATTTAGACACAAAAACGAGAAAAGTTGGATTCTCAAGACTTGTTACAGCGTAACCACCCCGCAGGAGTTACGTCGTAACCTAATTAAGGAAACAATGGTCATCAGAACGATTACGGCGTAATTTCTTAGTTACCCTGATAAGTGTTAAATTGTATATATTAAATACCCAGGATTTCGCCAATAAAAGCCAAAAAAATATGCCAAAAGATGGAAATATGTGTGCTTTTGTGTCTCAATGTGCAGGAAAGGATATCAAAGGCAAAAAGAGCAAAAACAAGCAAAAACCAACAAGAAATGAAGAGACAAGTACAAGAGAGAGATATGAGGAAAGATATCAAAGCCGGATCAGCCCGACAACAAGAGAAGAAAGTCAATGAAGACCCAATTGAAGTCAAAGGATCAATAATGACAAGTTTTCAAAAGTTCAAGGGTTCATTTGGATGTTTTGAAAGTCCAAGGACCAAAGATGTCAAAGTTAGAAAGTTGGTTTATTAAGAGGAAAAAGGAGATAGCAACTACAAGGGCCATTATTGTCAATTTCAAAGTCATTTTACACTACACTTTGGAAGAAAGAAACACAAGGACTACTTTTGCAATTACCCCAAACTTTCAAAGTCATACGCGGGTCTAATTCCCCCTAACCGTTCCCTAACCACTTTTCCCGCCAAAACCCAAATTAACCCAAATTCCTTTTTCTCCTTCCCCGTTTCTCCCTACATTCACCCCACCTCGTATTTACCATCTCCACGTCATTTCTATGACGTGGCAGCTTCCAATTGGTGCGAACACATCACCATTCATCATCAACGGCTTAAATTCAAATGAATAAGATCCAATGGCTAGGAATGATGGAGTGTCCCATCCTTTCATCACTCTCATCTATAAATAGAAGCTTGTAAAAGAGTGAGTAGTTAGTTAGAGTTAGTTCAGTTTAATTTTGTAATTTTTTTTCTTTTACGTTTACTGTTCATCTTTTCAATTAAGCTTTTAATTTTTCAAATCAATTGTACTACTTGTTCTTTACCTTGTACTCTTCTTTTCTTAAGCAATAAAAACTAATTGAGTTGTTTTCATTTTGAAGTTTTCATGTGATAAGCTGTTTTTAGCTAATAAGCTTGTAATAAGCTCGATATAGCTTATTTTGTTTCCTTCAGTTCAAAAGTAGTTCAAACTTTGTTAAAAGTCTTTTAAATACTAAATTTGTCTATTTTGGTTCAATAAAGTTCATTTGAATTCAATTTGATCAAGTTTGGAAGCATTGAGGAGTAATAAGCTCAAAGGAGCTTATTGAGCTTAAGCTCTTGGTTTAGAGGCAAGGTGCCATTAGGATATTATGTTTTAAAGCCACTCACTCAGAAAGAGTGGCTAGTGTCTGAGATTACATAAAATTCAGGTTTCATCCTTTATTTTTCATTTTAGCAATTGAAGCTTAATCTAGTTGCTTATTGTGAATTCAGAAATGCTTATTCCTTATTGAAGTGTGATTAGTTGATCATTAGTTTTATCTGTTTTTAATTTTCCATTACTATTTCTAGTTAAATAATCCTTTTAGTTAATCCTGTTCTACTAGTGATAAATACCTAGGTGAGTAACTAGCTTATTTCTGTTAATAAGCTTTAGTTTTTAGTGTACAATTAGTTTAATTAGTTGAGATTTAGCTAGAGTAGATATAAGGTTTTAGCATTTTTAGTTTTAAAAATAGATTTTAAGTAGAATTTAGTTTGGACAGTATTTCTTAAGTAGTGTTTGGATTTAGGTGTTGTTGACTCTTAAAGTCAATTTTAGTTGATAAATTTACATAAGTCAGCTTTGTTAAGTGTTATAATCAAGTTTTAAAGTGAATTTGAAAGTTAGTTTGTAGATTTTCAAAATTTAGAGCTTAAATAGTTCTTGCCAGCACCAGGGCAGTTTAAGAGTTTAAGTAGTTTTGTAGTTTAGAGATTTATAGCATATTAGTGTTCAAGTTTGGTTAGTGTAGGTTTAGATATATATAGTGAGTTAGTTTATGAGTTTTTACCTTAGAATTTAGCCTGCATTTAAGCATTTGGTCAAGTACATCAGCATAAACAGTACTTACTCAGTAAGTACTGTTTGATGCTTATCATTTTTAAGCTGTCTTTTTAGCACTAGTAATTAGGAGTTAGAACTTAGTTTTAAGCATCTTAATAGTACTCCTTTAGCTTTACAAAGTTCATCTCTTAACTCTCATTTTGAAGCTCTAGTCTAGTTCTTATTTTTCTTGCAAAAGTAGTATAACTAGTAGTTTAGATTATTAGCTTATTTCTTTTAGATTTCTATTTTCTAGTTGTTATTCCTAAATTCCTTTTATCTAGATTTCTTTTAAATTCATAGTATAGCTTATTCTCACATTTTCAGTTTCTAGAATCTATATTTGAGCTAGTTAGCTTATTAGGATTTGCTTAATATCAGTAATAAGCCTGAATCTTTACTTTTTAAGATCAAATCTCTTGATAATCTAGTTTACTTGTAGCTTATTTCTTTTTAGAAATCCCTAGTACACATTATAAGCTTCATATAGCATCTTTTGGTATTTACTTTCATTAAGAATTAAGCAAGTAATAAGCAAAAGTTTAGAAAAGTTGGATTTTCAAAGAAACCTCTTAGTTTCTGTAATGCAGGATTAGAAGTTAAGTTTCTAGCTTATCTAGTTGATAAAAGTTCAATGTGCTTTTGTTAAAGTTGTAGTGTATAAGCTCAGGTTTAACTTTGAAGTTTTAAGTTTTTGCTGATTTTCACTTTTTAGATAAGCCAAAAATAAGCCAAATCGTAAGGTCTGTTTGGTACTTTATCGATAGTTAAAGGTTGTCTGTTTTAACTATAGTGTAAATTTCAATTATTTACCCCGCCTACCCTTTACTTTCATTTGTTGCAATTTCTACCCTGTCTTTTAGGATTAATATAATAGTTTTTATATTTTTAGAATTAGTTTTAATAAAATTAGGGTTTAGGTTTTAATTAGAAAAATTAGGGTTCAATTACTTAGTAAAAATTGGGCATTTTCATATCATTAGATTTCTGCACATTTTTAGTAGTTAAAAATCATTTTTCTTTATTTTTCTAATTAAGTTTGAATTTTCTAGGAATTAAAATAGGATTTTAGTAATTTCTTTTTCTTAAGAAATTCATATAAAATAGAAAAATAGTTGAAAAAATTTAATTTTTTTTGTAATAATTTTCTTTTTCACTCTAGTATTTTTGAAAAATAGAAATAGAATTTTAGTGTTAATTTTTAGAAAAAGTTTATTTTTAGTTAATTCATTTTTCTTTAAAAATCATAGAAAATTCAAAAATAGTTAAAAAATTCTAATTCTTTTTCCTAAAATTTTCTTTTTAAATTTGTGATTTTTAGGTATAAAATTTGTTAAAAGTAGTGCCTTAGATTTTACGAAAAGAAACGGTAAAAAACGCACGGATAAAACGGGTCTAAAACTGAAAAATTTAAAGAAAAATTAAGCCTACGCTAGTTTTATATTTTTCCTAGAACTAAATGACAAAAAGAAAAATTTTGTAAAAAAGAATATATATTTTTTTTATTAATTTTTGGATTTTTTTATGACTTTTTTAAAGAATTAATTACTAATTAAAAATAAGTAATAGAAAAATGCCAAAAATTAAAATTAATAAAAATTCTAAAAAAATAAAATTAAATAAGAAATGTTTACAATTTCTAAAAATATAAAATGCCCAAATTTTACTGTATAATTAATGTAATTAAATAATATTTTTAATAACCTAATTTATATTAATTAAATTAAATAAACTAACTGTGGTTAACTATGGGGACTAACAGTGAAATGGGATAAGGACAAACGGGGTAACAGGCTAACTAACCACAGGGACTAACAATGTTAACTAGAAAAGACAAAATTACACAAATGGTCCCTGAAGTGGACCCCGATTGCAAGGTGGGTCCAAAGTGCTTATTTGAAAATTATAAAAGGCAAACGTATAGGGGCTTAAGTGGGAAACATTGGTCCTAATAAGCACTTTGTCTAAAAACTCATATTAAGCCAGAAAATTAAGCTTTTAATGACAGCAGGCTAAATAAGCTTAACAGCTTATTTAGCTTTTCTTTTTGGGATTTAAAGCTACAAAATAAGCTACAAACTATGGGAATAAGATACTAGGCTAAGGGAGTCCTAATGATAAGCTAAGGTAACCTAATAAGCCCTAAAATAAGCTGGGATTGCAATTAAGCTATGTGACAGTTTTAATATAAAACAGAAAAAGTGCTACTTTAAGCTAGATTTAAGCTATGCTAAAGGGTGAGATAAGCTATAAGGTTTTGTGGACTTAAAGGGGAACCTATAAGCTACAAAGAAAAGCAAAAAGATCCTAAGGCTTAATGCAAAATAAGCTATAAAAAGAGTGCTGAAAATGGTGCTCAGGCCAAGGGAAATTAGCAGTGGGCTAGTGGGCTTTTCTTGGGGCTTATGCAAATAAGCTTCTTAGGAGCTTTTTACTAAGTAAATCACAAAACAGATACAGGGGTGGTAAAAAGAGCTTATTTTCAAAGTTTAAGCTAATGAGGTTAAGAAAGAGCTGCTGATTTTTGGGCTTAAAGTTGAGGGATTTCACAAACACACATGCATACACACACTTGACTTATGCTGCCAAACCAAAGTCAGAACAAGGGGTTGGGTTTATTTGGTAGAAACAACAACAAAGAGCTCACAAATAGGTGCTTAAGCTGCTTAAGCAGCTTGAGCCTTTAAGCTCAAGTTAGCTTATTGAAAAAATTGACGAATTATAAAAGAAACATAAAGGATTATTGTCAAATTTAAATTGGTGATTTAAGTGACTTAATAAATGCCTACTCACTCAGCCAAGTTGGTGAGTGAGAGCTTGCCCCATACCAAAACCAAATGACCATGTTGTGGGACTAACCACACTCCCCCTTAATTATAAAAAAGATTTTTTAACTGTATTTTAAGGTAATTAAGCTGAGAAAGGGATCACAAATGAGTTTTAATAACTTTAAACATATGTTTAAACAACTTAAACAGAATTAAAAAGGCTTAAATTATAATTCAATTTCGGAAAAATGTATTTCATAAGAAAACTCTTAATTATTTATATTAAAAACAGAAAAATTACAACATAAAGCTTTAAATAAGCTGAGTTACACTTAAATGATTAAAAGAAAAGACTTGGAATTGAAATTAAGCTAAAAACATAAAAAAAATGGTGTGTTGACTTCGGCTTGGTCTTGGCTCTTTTATACAAGTCTCAAAGACTTGGGACGAGTTTGTTGTGAGAGTAGGAAGCCTCACACTTAATCCTAGCCCTTGGTTTGCCTTGTAGCATTCTCAGCCATTGATGGGGGCTTTGGTTTGAGTGATTGTGCCAGGGGAGAGGTTATAGGGGTAATGGGGAGTGGGGAAGGGTATGGGTTAGCTGTAGAGTGGACTAGGGATAGTGGTTTGGAGCTAGAAACCGTGGGGAAGGCTGGTATGGTTTTGGCGCGAAGGTGGGTTAAGGTACGGGGTGGGTTACAGGTTTAAAAGGAAAGTATGGGGAAGAGGCAAGAATGCCCCCCCATCTTTCCTTCTCTTTTCACTTTGTTTGAGCCCTTTTTTAGTTATTAATAGGGTTTAGAAAGTGTCACTTTAGGTCCCTCCGTTTTTTATAACAAAAGAATAAAGAGGATTTGGCAATTTGCAAGAATGGTCCCTCTGGTTTATTAACAAAAGAATAAAAGAGGGTTTTGGTTAATTGCAAATTCAGCCCTTGTGTTTTATTTTTCTATTTTTTCTTTATAAAACAACTTTTAAAAATGACAACTTTAGCCCCTAAAGTTTTATAAAAAAGGATTTTGGGCTTGTGTTTTGTATTGGGCTTGTATTGGGCCTCACTGAGGTTTGGTTGGGCCCATAAGTGTTGGATGATGTTATTGGGCTTTTTAAGGCCCAATAAGGTACAGGGTTGGTTATTGGGCTTTTTCAAGCCCAATAAGGTTATGGAGTGGGTTTTGTGTGTACAATGGCTGAGATTGGCTGTTCAAGGGCTAGGATTGGGTCTTCAAAGTCTTCACAGTCTTTGTCAATTGTACACAAATGGGCTGTTGAAATTGATTGAGGGCCCATTTGGTCTTCACAGTCTTCATAGTTATACTATTGGGCTTTCCCGGCCCATCAGATGGGTTAAGATTGCATCCAATAGTATTCTTCAGTTCCGGCTCCGGTTTGACTGCTGATTCATTAATATTGACTCTGACTTTGGCCTTGATTTTGCACAGTCTTTTCCATTCCATGCTCAGTTTTGTCATTTTGGCTTGGTTTTCTGTCTTTTTGATGATATCCACTTCCTGCACAATACAAATGCAAAACAATATTATTTAGGCAAGTTATTGTCTGTTTTGGTCATTTATGATCGTCTTTTAGAGGTAAAAGATATGTGTAATTAAGCATTATTAATCCCCTAACTTAGGTACTTTGTGTGTCCTCACGCAATGTTATGAAGTAAACACGTAAGCCCCGTTTTCACCATTTTCTAAATTTACACTAACTACAACTAATATTTTTGGATTTTCTCATTTTTTAACAAGTTTGACTTTCTTTATTTATTAATACTGGGATCATAGAATGAGAAGCGCCCGTAGAGTGATACGGAGTGTCCTGCGGATAATTTCATGTCCTCGTATTTTTCACAAGTTCCAAGCTAAGCAATTAAACAAGATCATTGTCGATATAAGTTTATATGTTAAGCCCTCATACTTATGACTTGTGAATTTTCAACTCCCAACATGGATATACGATTGAATGTGTGTACTCATTTTAATTTAACCATAGATCAACTTATTTTCATAGTCATAATTCAAGATGAATCATGACTCAAAGCAACAACTTATTAAGACTTCGTAACTTGATTTCGAGATTTAAACTTTAGAACTTTTTGCAACATTTTTAACCCTTCATAATCATAAAGTGCTTTAAAGCTAGGGAATGCGTTGCTAGTTTGAACCCCTACTCGAGTTAACGGAGATAGGATTTCACAACCAAGACGTGTTCTTAGTTTGAAAACCCACCCCGTTGCTAGCGTAGTGGAAATCACGTAAAACCTTCTTCTAATATGGCTAGGATTGGTGTCTTAGTTTGAAACCATCTGCTGGACCCTTTCTTCAAGTGAGATTCACGACACACCAAATCCCTAGAAGCAAAGACGGTCTTAGTTTGAACCCCCACCTCGTTGCTAGCGGAGTGGGATATCACGACACATCTTTTTTTACTTGCTCATATAATCAATGATGCTTCATTGGCAAAATTTCAATATTCATGCATTTTTGCATTCACATTTCATTCATGCTTCTTTGGCATTTATCTTTTTAAATCACTACAAAATCTCGCTTTGAAAACTCAAGTTACAAATTTGAAGCTTTTTCTGAAAACATCGATTGACTTAGTTGAATTAAATTGAGTACGTATGATTAGGTGGATTAGAAATTCACGGGAGAGAAAACCACAAGTTACTTGTATAAGTTTTTAGAAGAATCTTGCTTGGCACATAAACTTATATTTAACTCTATCATTTCTCGTTCTTCACATTTTATTAAAATTCAAAGCTATAGAATTCGTGAAAGCTCGGCCTAAAGGAACTAGGGGATTAGGTCAACACGCCTGATCGAGTCAAAATTATTCTTATTGATCTACCCAAAAGAAAAGACAAAAACTGTGACAAAACACTATTTATATTTTTGAAAATTTTTTCAATTTTTTTCATTTTTTTGGTATTTTGGTGGTAAAAACGGGTTTACGTGGTAACAATGCTGCAGGCAACAATCAAATCGAAGAACCCCACAAACTAGAAAATAAACAGCGTCTCGATGTTTTTGAGGGTATTACTTTAATCTAAGGACATTTTATGTGGTATGCCAAAAGATAAAATCGTTAGTCGATAGATTAGGATATCGGATTTCCAATTGAAGCTGAGGATGTGAAACTCTTGATGAATGACAAAACTGAGAGTTTTCACACTAGGGCAATCCTGGACAATACAACCACATGGACACACGGGTATGATAAAGACAAGCTATCTCACAAAACAAAACACTTATTACAACTACGGATAAGCATGGGGTGCCTCCAACGAAGCGCTTGTTTTAGGGTCACGATTGCTTGACCCATTCCAAGGGATTTATGGATCCTTGAGAAAAACAAGTGGAAATTTAAATATCATCATAGGACTTTCATTCAATGACTACGATAAGTATGGAATTCCATGAAAGTTCCACTCCGATTGTGATTACATCGGCTTTACAAGAATGATACGTTTGAAATGCGGTGGATCAAATATGGTGTCTTCATCCCCACAGGAGAGAAGAGAAGGCGGAATAACCGGATAAGCAAGAAATGGGAGAAAGATCCATACAACATAAGCGAAAAATTCACTAGTTGGGTATGAAATCTTGCTCGAGGATGGGAAGGGTGGGTAAAACATTAGGCAAAGCTTCGGGGATGTCTTCCACCACATCATATGGTTGAATTTCCCGAATTGGGTTAATCAAAATAAATCGTTTCCGAACTAGGGTAGGGATTTAGAAGTATCGTTATTACGGAGTTGTAATAATCACTTCTCAATACCTTGGTGGGATTGATCCGTCATCAGCAAGAAACAAGTCAATCTCCTCCATTAATAATCATATCCGCAACGGGGATATGAGATGGAGGGAGAGATTCGATAGCATTAGAATTGGCTTGAAGAGCTTCCGGAGGTCGAGGAGAAGAGTTATCGTAGAGCAAACTTTCCAAAAACAGAATATCACCTTCCGTGTCAAATTCAACTTCCTCAATTTCTGGTGGAATTGATTTAGGAAGGATGAATTCACCGGCGAACTCATTGGAAAGAGAATCGATCTTAGGAGAAGAATCAATCGAAATGTCTCGATTTAGCATGGATTCTACAAGATCAGATTCAGCATCAAAAGAATCAATTCCCGGTGGAATTGTTATGGATGCATCCAGCACCTCTCATTATTCGATCTATCCTCAGTAGAAGCAATTTCATTCATCAAGATCAAAGAGAGGATTAGAGAAAATGATAAAATTCTACTTGTGGAATGTCTCTCGGAAAATGACTCGTCACTTAAGGTAAAATCTTCATCGATATCGAAGAGAGGGTTGGAGAAAGTAAAATCATGATTCTTTGAAGAATCATCATATGGAGGCAAATCACACTCATCGTCGGAAAAATCCTCGAACTCAATTGGGGTTGGGACAAGGTTCTCGACACTAGACTTTATGAATTCGTCCGATTCCGTTGCCGGAATAGTGTCAAGATGCTCGTACCCTTATAGTAGAGAGTTATCGGGTCTTTGGATGGTGATTCGGGTGTGATTGTCAATGGTATTGTCCTCGTCATTTTTTTCATAGTAGACGGAGAGGGCGATTCCAAGCCGGAGTATTGATGTACTCAGATAGCTCGTCATATTATGATTTTCACATCTTGAACAAAGTTTGCTATAAGCAATTCTTGCACTTCCTGGATTGGCGCGTGCTTAACTTCAAAAAAGTTGTCCCAAGCTTGCAATAGAACCTTAGGCGTTTTCCCAAAAGAGATACGATTAAACTTTTTGAGAAAGCTTTCAATCGATTTCATTAGGTCCTCTTGGGCTTGCAAAGCTTCCATGCTCATTGGTTGAGGAGGTTGATGATTGACGGAAAAATTGCGGGTTTGAAGTTGGTCAAAACCGAAGAAATGAGAGTTTTGACTCATCGGTTGACATTCAATAGTCGCATGAGGACCCCTACAATTTTCACAGCAAAGATTTTGCTGTTGAAGATTATGCAAATCTTGCGGGGAATTGAAATCAAGGCTGTAATCTGGCTCTGGATAGATAAACTGGCTTTGAGGTGTACAGCAGTGACAATATTGAGTATCGTTCCCTAAATTACACAAGATTTGCTCGAGTGTGGGGGGTGGTGTTCAGAGGAAACTTGGAGATTGAGCAAAGAGTACGGAGTTGAAAAATCGATTTTGATTTTCCATTTCCATTAGATCTACAATGAGACAACTCCTTCATGAGACGACAACCGCACTGTTGGCACGTGCACGAATTAACAATAAAGAGTTATCCGTAGGTTGTCACACCTACACATTTAAAAAACAGAGATATGAACTCAATTAGTATAAACAAATAAGAGGGACAAGAAAAGAATTAAACGGTTAAGAGGAAAAAGAAGATTATTTTTGTTTTTCGGATTTATTAACAACATAATTCACAATTGGACAAAATCAGATAAGATAACTTAAGCCAAATAATCGTCTTACCTTCAAGGTAGCTCACGAAGGAAAAACTGGCACAGGGGAGCGGAGGAGTAGAATAGCGCGAAGCTTATTTCTCCGTTGGGTCGTAGTTCCTAGGAACAACCCTCCTTAAACCACTTTATAGTTTGTCAATCTAGAATGAGGTGGCCGTATATCGGTGAAAGTGACACAGAAGGCAAGTTTTAAATCTTTTGTTCGATTGGGAACTCAGTAGTTCACCGGAACTTATTATGATAATACCTCTGTGGAGAATATTATATTTTGGTATTTTACCAATTAGTGAATTTTATTTTTTTATGGACAATTTTTTTATATTTTTGATTTTTTTGGTTTTTTTTTTTTTTTTTTTTTTTTTTTTATACTGATAATGTATTAATAAAAAAGAAAAGAAATTTTTTGTGTTTTTTTTTTTTTATTGCGTTATATTAATTAAAGACAAGTTCAGATCATAGACGTCTGATTAGGAAATCGTAGCAAATGCACTCCCGGCAACGGCGCCAAATAATTGGTCGTCAAATAGTATATAAAAAATACTTGGCAATCCAAACTCTTCACCTGACAAGGCAAAAGTCAAGACCATACTTAGAAATAAAATATATAAGTGAGAATCATATGATTAAAAGGATTCCGGAAGGATATTCCCGGGTCGTATGTCCAACGAGGCTGCAATTGAAGTTATTCTGGTTTGATGAGAAATTGAATGATGGAGAATATATGACTATGATGGAACACTGATATAATTTCACTAAAATTAATTTAATAAAATATAATTTATTTTACCGGAAACAGATATAGGAAATTGGGATCTTAAAAACTACGGGAAACCAAAATTACGTTTGGGAAATCCTAGAATTAATTTATATAAAAATACGGGAAACAGAATCAGGTTCGGGAAACCTAAATACTAAAAATTAAGAAAATTAAATGATAATTTAATTTAAAATCAAATTAAATTCTTACATTAACTTAACTTGAAAATAAAGAAAACTAGAACTAAACGGAGGCGTTTGAATGTAAACGAAAAGAAACGGTAAAACGCACCGGATGATTAAAACGGGTCTAAAACTAAATTTTAGAAAAATTAGCTACACTAAGTTTTATATTTTTCCTAGACACTAAATGACAAAAGAAAATTTTGTAAAAAAAAGAATATATTTTTTTCATGAATTTTTGGATTTTTTTTGAATTTTAAAGAATAATTACTAATTTAAAAATAAGTAAAGGATAAAGACAAAAAATAAAAGTTTATAAAAATTCTAAAAAAATAAAATTTAAATAAAGAAAAAGTTAACAATTCTAAAAATATAAAAATGCCCAAATTTTACTGATTAAATTAAAAGTAATTAAACTAATTAATTTTAAACCTAATTTATATTAATTAAATTAAATAAACTAACTGTGGTTAACTATGGGGACTAACAGTGAAATGGGATAAGGACAAACGGGGTAACAGGCTAACTAACCACAGGGACTAACAATGTTAACTAGAAAAGACAAAATTACACAAATGGTCCCTGAAGTGGACCCCGATTGCAAGGTGGGTCCAAAGTGCTTATTTTTGAAAACTTATAAAAGCAAACTTATAAGGGCTTAGGGGAACATTTTCCTAATAAGCACTTTGTCTAAAACTCACTAAATAAGCCAGAAATTTAAGCTTTTAATGACAGCAGGCTAAATAAGCTTAACAGCTTATTTAGCTTTTCTTTTTGGGATTTAAAGCTACAAAATAAGCTACAAACTATGGGAATAAGATACTAGGCTAAGGGAGTCCTAATGATAAGCTAAGGTAACCTAATAAGCCCTAAAATAAGCTGGGATTGCAATTAAGCTATGTGACAGTTTTAATATAAAACAGAAAAAGTGCTACTTTAAGCTAGATTTAAGCTATGCTAAAGGGTGAGATAAGCTATTGGTGTTGTGGACTTAAAGGGGAACCTATAAGTCAAAGAAAGCAAAAAGATCCTAGGCCTTAATGCAAAATTTTTATTATAATTAATTATTTTAAACTATAGAAAGAAGTGCTGAAAATGGTGCTCAGCACCAGGGGAAATAAGGCAGTGGCTAGGGGCTTTTTTGGGGCTTATGCAAATAAGCTCTTATGAGCTTTTTACCTAAAGTAAATCACAAACAGATAACAAGGGGTGGTAAAAGAGCTTATTTTCAAAGTTTAAGCTAATGAGGTTAAGAAAGAGCTGCTGATTTTTGGGCTTAAAGTTGAGGGATTTCACAAACACACATGCATACACACACTTGACTTATGCTGCCAAACCAAAGTCAGAACAAGGGGTTGGGTTTATTTGGTAGAAACAACAACAAAGAGCTCACAAATAGGTGCTTAAGCTGCTTAAGCAGCTTGAGCCTTTAAGCTCAATTTAGCTTATTGAAATATTGACAGAATTATAAAAGAAACCTAAAGACTTATTTTCAAATTAAAATTGGTGATTTAAGTGACTTAATAAAGCCTACTCACTCAGCCAAAGTTGGCTGAGTGAGCTTGACCCATACCAAACCCAAAATGACCCATTTTGGGTCTAAACCAAACACCCCCTTAATTTATAAAAAAGGTTTTTTAACTGTTTTTTATAGGTAATTAAGCTGAGAAAGGGATCACAAATGAGTTTTAATAACTTTAAACATATGTTTAAACAACTTAAACAGAATTAAAAAGGCTTAAATTATAATTCAAATTTCGACAAATGTAATTTCATAAGAACTCTTAACTTTTTATATTAAAAACAGATAAATTACAACATAAAGCTTTAAATAAGCTGAGTTACACTTAATTGATTAAAAGAAAAGACTTGGAATTGAAATTAAGCTAAAACATAAAAAAAAGTGGTGTGTTGACTTCGGCTTGGTCTTGGCTCTTTTATACAAGTCTCAAGACTTGGCACGAGTTTTGTTGTGAGAGTAGGGAAGGCCTCACACTTATGATCCTAAGCCCTTGGTTGTCACTTCATAGCATTCTAAGCCATTGTTGGGGGGCTTTGGTTTGAGTGATTGTGCCAGGGGAGAGGTTATGGGGTAATGGGGAGTGGGGAAGGGTATGGGTTAGCTGTAGAGTGGACTAGGGATAGTGGTTTGGAGCTAGAAACCGTGGGGAAGGCTGGTATGGTTTTGGCGCGAAGGGGTTTAAGGTAGCAGGGGTAGAGATTCCAAGATTTAGAGCTTAATAAGCTTGTTCTAGCACCAGGGGAGTTTAATGCTTAAGTAGTTTTAAGATTTTAGTGATTCTCACTTTTTAGAACTCACATTTGATTAAAGCAGGTTTGATCACACTTAGAAAGTTAGTTCAGATAATTCTCATCTTAGAGCTTAGGCTTGCACTTTAGTTATTTGCAAAGTGCATCAGCAACAACAGTCAAAACTGCTGTTGCTTATCATTTCTTTTAACCACTTTTTAAGCTTTTAAAATTAGGAGTTAGAGATTAGAATTTAGAATTTTATTATTACTCCATTAGGTTTACAAAATTAATCTCTTGATTTTCATTTTAAGCATCTTAGACTAGCTTAATTTTTCTTACATAAGTGGTATGGCAGCAGAATTGAGTTCTAGCTTATTTCTTCTTAATTTCTAAGTTCTAGTTGTAAATTTTAAAATCCTTATATCTAGGTTTACTCAACATTCATAGAATAGCTTATTTGAGAAGTTTCAGCTTCTAAGGATTAGTAATAAGCTAGACAACTTATTAGGAAAAGCTTAAATTCAATTATAAGCTGAATTTGTCACTTTTCAATAGCAAATTTCTTGCTATTTTTGTTCATTTGTAGCCTATTTCTTTTAAGACATCTTTAGTACAAATTTTAAGCTTTTCATAGTTTCTTTTAGTTTTAACTTTAATGTATTAATAAGCTAGAAATAAGCTAAAGTGTGAAAAAGTTAGTTTAAGTCTAGTTTTTGTAACAGATCTAAAAAGCTTAAGTTTCTAGCTTATCTAGTTGATAAAATGCAAAAGTGCTTTTATTAAAGTTGTAGAGTATAAACTCATCAACAACTTTGTAGTTTTAAGTTTTTTGCTTATTTTCACTTTTTAGATAAGCCAAAATAAGCCAAATCGTAGGGTCTGTTTTGTAATTGTTCAATAGTTAAGGGTTACCCGTTTTCATTGTAGTGTAAAATTTAGATAGTTTTCCCGCCTACCCTTTACTTTCAGTCTTTACACTTTCTACCCTGTCTTTTCAGTTTAATAAAATAGTTTTAATATTTTTAATTTTAGTTTTATAAAATTAGGGTTTAGTTTTTAATTGGCAAAAATAGGGTTCAATTAGTTTATAAAATTTGGGCATTTTTGTTCCATTTGATTTCTGCACCTTTTTAGTATATAAAAACCATTTTTCCTTATTTTTCCAGTTTAGTTTGTAATTTCTAGGAATTAAAATAGATTTTAAGTAATTTCTTTTTCTTAAAAAATTCATAGAAAATAGAAAAATAGTTGAAAAAAATCTAATTCTTTTTGTGAAAATTTTCTTTTTAAATCTAGTATTTTTGAAAAATAAAAGTAAATTTTTAGTTTTAATTTTTAGAAAAAGTTTATTTTTAGTAATTCATTTTTCTTTAAAAATTCATAAAAAATTCAAAAATAGTTAAAAAATTCTAATTCTTTTTCGTAAAATTTTCTTTTTAAATTTGTGATTTTTAGGTATAAAATTTGTTAAAAGTTGTGCTTTAGATTTTAAATTTCAATTTTAGCTCACGTTTTTACTTTTCGTGAATTAAAATTTCGTGCTAGTTAATTGTTTTTAGTTTGTGCTATTAAATTCGTAGTTTAATCCAAAGTTCAAAAATCTTTTATCATTCTTAACTCGAATCCGAATTATTCCCGAATCTCAATTCACGACTTCGTTGGGATACGACCCGAGAAGAAATACTTCCCGGTTAAAAATATACGTATTGTGTTTTCTTGAGTGAGATTTTATCCTTTTATTTTCTCTTGTTTGAGAAGTAATTTGGAAAGAATTGTCACGGGATTTATACTATACATATATAAATTTGACTAGTGCTTACACACGCATACCAGAAACGTTGGTAGTAACCTGCCAATCCCAAGAATGATCGTATCCCGGATGGCGTCTTAGGTACTTCTTAATTCTTCATTACTTCTGTTAAGAATTAAAGAGCTTCTACACGTTTATACTACTAGAAGGACGTAGTGCTGCTATTGAAGATTGAAGAATATAAACTAAGTCATTAGTACTGTCAATTGTAGTATTAGTACTGTTAGTATAGAATGATTAGTACTGCTTAAGTGATATGCATGAGATATATTAGGAATAGATATGCATGATCACTTAATGCATTTTGTAAGCTCATTAGGGTTTCCTTGGTGTATAAAATGAACCCTGCGGCACTAGTTAGATATACAAGTTTCAAAAATATTAATAGTTAGTAATCTGTAACCTAGCAGATTAATAGTAATCAAAGTTCTATTTTATTCATTGCTCTTCTTAGCAATATAAGTTAGTTTATGCATAGCTTATATTGTTCAAAGTCATTATTTCTCTTGTAGATAGTTTGGATCTATCCAAATTGGCTACCACCCTTAACAGGCTAGAAAGATCTATTAAGTCTGGCATCTACAAGTGGTATCAGAGCTTGTAGAGAAACTCTGAGTAAGAAGAACCAAAACACATCAGTTATAAACCTTTACCTTTCAGATCTATTTAATGGCAGGATCAGATGATGAAAATCCACTACCACCACCACAATAAACACCAACACAACAAGCCCCTCACACTATGTCAACCATTAAACTCCCTATTCTGAAAAAAGGTGAGTATGACATTTGGGCTATGAAAATTGGAACATTACTTTATTCCATTACGACTATCTATAAGGATGTCATACAAAAATAAATGGTAGGTAGCTGTCTTACATATATAAATGGAGTATAAAGGTTCTGCCTCCTAAAATGCTCTGAGAAATTTTTGCAGAGAAAGAGAAAGTAAAGAAAGGACCACTTGCTTATGGCTTTACCAGAAAGACCCATTTAGCAAAATTTCACAAAATGATTGATGCTAAACAGATGTGGGATGCTATCAAATCCAGATTTGGTGGCAATGATGAATCAAAGAAGATGCAAAAATACATTTTAAAGCAACAGTTTGAAGGCTTTTTTGTATCCAACTTAGAAGGACTACACAAAGGTTATGACAGGTTTCAGAGTCTTCTAAGTCAACTTGAGATTCATGGTGCAAGTGTCTCCACTGAAGATGTCAATCAGAAGTTCCTTAGGTATTTACCTTCTTCCTGGTCCCAAGTATCCTTAGTCATGAGGACCAAACCAGGAGTGGACAGTCTTAGTTTTGATGATCTTTATAACAATCTTAGAGTCTTTGAGTCTGATGTTAAAGGCTCTACTGGATCATCTTCTAGTACACAGAATGTCGCCTTTATTTCTTCTGAAAGCACTAGCAGTACTAATGATGTTAGTACTGCTTATGGTGTTTCTACTTCTTTTGGCTACAACTCACAAAGGGAAAACTCTTCATCATACACTGATGAAATCATGTACTCTTTCTTTGCTAATCAATCCAGTGGTCCATAATTGGATCATGAGGATCTAGAGCAGCTTGATGAGTTTGATTTTGAAGAGATGGACTTGAAATGGCAAGTAGCCATGATTTTAATAAGATTGAAGAAGTTTTACAAGGAGACAGGTAGAAGGCTGCAGTTTGATGCCAATGAACCAGTTGGCTTTGACAAGACCAAAGTTGAGTGCTTCAATTGCCACAAAACAGGGTATTTTGCTAGAGAATGCAGATCAAAATGAAATCAAAAAAGCAGAAGGAGAGATGCAGGGAACACTGGATATAGAGAAAAAGACAATGGGAGGAGACCTGGAAAACAGGAGGAACCTAAAGCTTTGGTAACTCTTGATGGAGAAGGTGTTGATTGGACTGGTCATGCAGAAGATGAACAAGAGAACTTTGCTTTGATGGCTTACAGCAATTCAGGCTCAGACACTGAGGTAAAATCTTGTTCAAAAGTATGTGTGGAATCATATACTAAACTTAAAAAATTATATGATGAACAGAGAGAACAACTTGGTGATGCTAGTATAGAAATCCAAGCCTATACTCAAGCTTTAAAAAAGGTAGAGGCTCAATTAGTTGCTCATCAGAAAAATCAACTTTGGTTTGAGGAAAAGATTAGATTTATGAAAATTAATTTAGATGATAAAACTAATGTGCTTACATATCATAAGAAACTATTAGCAGAAGATGTAAAAGAAAAAGAAGAATTAAAAACCAAACTTGAGAATTTTCAAAGTTCTTCTAAAGGCCTTAGTAAACTGCTAAATAGTCAGATGAGTACTAGGGATAAATCTGGGCTTGGGTATGGAAATCAAATACATGAAGGTGTCTTAAGATATGAAAAAGAAGTTCTTGAAAGTGTATTTGACAGTAGGTTAAGTGATGTAGAAGATAGTTATGTGCATGATAGATTTGCAAATGTTGAAGGCATGCATGCAGTTCCCCCTCCAATGACAGGAAATTACATGCCTTTAGGACCTAATAAAGAAGTAGATGATTCTATGTTCACATATAGTCCAAAACAGTCTAAAACTAGTGAATCTGATACTCAAACCAGTAATTTTGACTCTTGTGAGTCCAATTCTAGTGTAGAAACACTTGAATCTGTTCCTGAACCAGTTGTAGTTGAGCCCAAAGTTGTTAGTCAACCTAAAGATTGGTTTGATGCTCCTATCATTGAGGAGTATGAGTCAGACAGTGATGATGAATATGTGATTCAACCTTCAAAAGAACAGTAAAAGCCTAGTTTTGCTTTTGTTAATATTGTTAAGCATGTAAAAACTCCTAGAGAAACTGTTAAAGAACAAAACATATATGGTCCAAGTCCTAAAGCTGACAAGAGAGACTGGAATGGTTTAATGTCCAAAAAGTTGGGTTTGGGATATGGGTTTACTAAAAAGGCATGTTTTATATGTGGCAGTTTTAGTCATCTTATTAGAGATTGTGATTTTCATGAGAAAAGAATGGCTAAACAGGTTGAATTGGGACCAGCCCTTTGAGCTTATGTGCGATGCAAGCGACTATGTCATAGGTGCGGTTCTGGGGCAACAAATTAAGAAACACTTTAGGCCTATACATTATGCAAGCAAAACAATGACCGAGGCAAAATCGAACTACACCACAACAGAAAAGGAAATGTTAGCTGTGGTGTACGCTTTCAAAAAATTCCGGTCATACCTCATCATGAATAAAATCATAGTGTATATGGACCATTCCGGTCTTAAGTACCTTTTTGCTAAGAAAAATGCTAAAGCAAGATTGCTAAGGTGGATTCTCCTCCTTCAGGAATTCGATTTCAAGTGTTGCACAACACACACACATCACACGAAAGAGCTGATACCTTGTGGCGGATCATTTATCTAGACTTGAGAAACCTCATAAGGATGTGTTAGAAAACAAAAACATTAATGAACATTTTCCTTTAGAAACTCTTGGAGTTATTTCTAGTAAAAGTACCCCATGGTTTGCTGACTATGCAAATTTCCATGCGGGGAATTTTATAATAATGGATAAGTCAATCAACAAAAAGCAGGTATTTTTTTAAGGATGTCAAACATTATTTCTAGGATGATCCCTATCTTTTTTGAACTTGTGCAGATCAAATCATTCGACGGTGTGTGCATGGGCAAGAAGCTATTGATATTCTCAAAGCTTGTCATGAAGGACCCATCGGGCCGCTCGAAAAGTATTTGATGCCGGTTTCTATTGGCCCACAATCTAAAAAGATGCCCATGAGCTAGTCTAATAACCTATGAGCATGCTACGCGTCAGGGAAAAATAATAAAATTTCAAAACAGATGAGATGCCACAAAAAACTCCCATCAAGTGTGTGAACATCTTTGATGTCTGGGGCATAGAAATTTATTGGACTCATTCCATCTTCAAGAGGAAATAAATACATCCTCGTAGCTGTTGATTATCTTTCAAAATGGGTTAAAGCCAAGGCGCTCCCCACAAATGATGCTAGAGTTGTAGTTAAGTTTTTGAAATCTCTTTTTGCCCGATTGGGAACACCAAGAGCTATTATAAGCGATCGTAGGACCCATTTCTGTAATGACAAATTTGCTAAAGTAATGTCTAAGTATGAGGTCACTCATCGTCTAGCTACCGCTTATCATCCTCAAACAAGCGGTCAAGTGGAGGTGTCAAATTGCAGTTTGAATGTATTCTAGAAAGGACGGTTGGAGAAAACCGTGCCTCATGGTCAGACAAATTAGACGATGCTTTGTAGGCATTTCGTACTACTTTTAAAACACCAATTGGCTGTACGCCTTGCAAGCTTGTTTATGGAAAGTCTTGTCATTTACCAATCGAGTTAGAACATAGAGCATACTGGGCTTTAAAACATGCTAACTTCGATCTTAAAACTGCGGGTGATCACCGAAAGCTTCATCTGAATGAACTTAATGAGCTTCGTGATCAAGCTTACACGAATTCTTTGATTTATAAAGAGAGGACGAAGAAGCTTCACGACTCAAAGATCAAAAAACGCATTTTCAATGTTGGTGATCGAGTTTTGCTCTTCAACTCTCGTCTAAAGATATTCTCCGGAAAGCTTAAAACTCATTGGTCAGGACCTTTCACCATCACCAAAGGTTTTCCATACACCTGATGGTCCAAACATTAAGGTGAATGGACATCGTGTGAAGTATTACTTCAGAGGGGACTTACCACCCAAGGTAGTCCAAGATCTCTACGCTCTCCCTAAGGACGAATGAATTCAGGGATCGAGTCAAGCTATGTGACTCGGTTACCAAAAATAAAGCGCTTTGTGGGAGGCACCCCATGCTTATCCATTTTCTATTTTCTTTCTTATTTCTAATGTGTTGTGAGGAGGTTTGTACTCTTCCGATCTTTGTGTTTGTTGTTTGTACTTGTGATTGTTTGTAGGATGAACCCAAATTTTTCTGAAGACTCTCGTGTTCGGTGTGTTGTCCCGATCCACTCGAGCTTCCTAGCCTTTGCTTGCCATTAGTTTGGGGAAATCCGATATCCTAAAGATTATTATCGAATAATATTTATCTTGTAGCACACTTAATAAACGGCTAAAGATTTTTGTGATACTTTCTTCATGTTTAGGTTATGCATTCGACCTTTTTGAGTTCCAGTATGGGGTTTTTTAAGTCTTAGGCTAGGAAACATTGAGGACAATGTTTGATTTTAGTATGGGGTAGTATATCTTCGATATGATCTTGCCTACTTTTACCGTTGTTCTCACGTACCCCATTTTCCCACCAAAATTTTTTAAAATTTTCAAAAATAAAATAAGTATTTTTGTCACAATTTTGATTTCTTGCTGGGTATGAATAAGAGTAAATTTTGACCCGATCAAGCGTGTTGAGCTCTAGCTTGTTCCTTAACTTTTAGGCGAAGCGTTCGCTAATTTGCGAAGAACAAAAAATGATAGAGTTAAGTATGAGTGGGATGCTAAACAAAGATTATTTGGAAATCTTAAGAGCTCATGTATGTAACTTGTTGCTTTTTCTCCCATAAGCTCTTAACCGGATTAATATACGTGCTGTTTTTGGAGATTAAACTTAAATCAATAATTTTTATGTAATATTTAGCAAAAATTTTAGTCTTAGTTCAAATTTATACTTGAATTTTTCAAAAAGAAGTCTTTTATATATAAAGTAAAAAAATGATAAAAAATAATAATAAAAGCTGTGGGCTGATAAAAGTTTACTATCTCTTGCCGGCTCACAACCGATGTGGTAGTCTTCTAAAGAAAGCCCATAGTAAGAATAAAAATCCGAGACTGATAAAAGTTTGCTGCATCTTGCCGGCTCACAACCGATGTTGCAGCCTTCTAAAAGGTCGAGGGTTACAATTGCATAAATGTCTAATATTAAGTGTGAATTAATAAATAGATTTCTTTTTGCTAAATTCAAATATGCTTTTGCACTTTGACTATTCTATTTTATAAGCTATGAATATCCGGGAAACCTGAGAGTTTTTGAAACCTAAGGTCCGTGAGTCCCGATACTAGTCTCTGTGGGGTGTCAAAAGCCTAGTCACTTAGCCGCAAGGTTGGGATGTGCCGAGACAAAAGTCGCTACATGGGATGATCTCGCCTTCAAACTCATTATTCTTAGGTGGAACGTAAAGCATAGTATGTTGCAAAACGTTGATCCATGGTTGAAATTCATAATAGCACACTCACTTAAGATATAATAAATGTCGGGAGTGAAAAGTTCACAAGTTACAAATATGAGTAGTGTTAGCATCTTTACTGATATTTAGCTTTGATTTCATTTTAAGCTTGGTTTGGATAAGTGAAAAGTCAGGGAAGATGAATTTGTCCTTTTTGGGGCATTCTCGGATTGAAATGCATCTTGTTCTATGATCCCTAATAGTCATTGAAGCAAAGCGCGGGCTTACATCCTAGTTAATGAGAAAATGTTAAACGCTGGAAAAAATGTCATTTACAACTTGTTTATACTCTTGATATTGATTTTATTAGGCCTACAACATACCCAGTTGATTTGGGTTTATTCTAAATTAACTTGTTATGGCTTTTTACAAGGAATTTTTTCCCTAAAATAAAAAAAATTGTTTTTTTATTTTTAGGTGGAGAATACATTGGTTTATTCTTCGATAAGATACTTTGGATTATCCTGATCTGGGATACTTTGGTTTATCCCGTATGAAAAAAGGATACTTTGGGTTATCCACAAAAAGGGATACTTTAGGCTATCCCATATGAAAAAAAGATATTTTGAGTTATCCATAAAAAGGGATATTTTGGGTTATCCTGTATGAAAAAAAAGATACTTTGGGTTATCCGAAAAAAGGATACTTTGGGTTATCTCGTATGAAAAAATAAAATTTACTTTGGTTTATTCATGTTTATCAGTTCGTGACCTTCAAGTTTGAAGATTTGTTTGGCGGATTTCTTCAACAACTAAGTGAGTTTATGTGTGACGCTTCTGTTGCTACTTGTACCATATGAAGACTCTTTCCTGCAAACTAGTTTTTAATTAGCTATAATGTTTCATGTTTTCTTTTCTAGTCTTGAGCTTTTATGATTTCGTCGCTCGGATTACGAGGGAGTATTAGTGGATAAATAGGCCCAAGCCCGGTTTATGGGTTTAGGACATTAGGGTTTAGACGTGATCAATAATAAATCATAACCTAGAGGTTTTATCAATTTCTAATGATGCGCATTTTCTTTTAAAGAAATTATTTAACAAGTTTTAAATTTATAAAAACTCGTTCACCGATGTCTACATGCATTAACGGGCAGAGAACCCGGTAGTGCGTAATGTAGGATTGGTAAATCCGAGGTCGTCCCAAGAGCTAAGTTTAGATTAGTTATAAATTAAAATGTCATAGGTTTTGTTGATCCCAACTTAAGATCTATTCTTTAGCTTGTAAAGTGTATGTTAGCTTGGATAAATCCAAAATAACAATGGTAGAAACTTTGTGTGTATATTAAAGAGTATGCGGAATCTACTCTTCAATACTTAGAAGAATTATGAATGTAACAGTAAATATGAATGAACAAACATGTAACAAAAAGCTTCAATATTATTAAGATCAATAATACGAGTACTCTGTCTAGTACTAGGGTTACAACTTTGAAGCTATGAATATCTAAATCATATATGAATGTATGTGTCTAACAATATGCCGTAGGACCTCCTTTTATACACCAAGGAGTCCTACAAGGCTTACAATACTTTCCTAACATATCATGATCTTTTCTATAAACAAACATTAATCTCTTAAATTAATAGTTATTAATTATCTTCTTTACAAAATAACTAATTACTTATCTTCGTAAGTTGCTGGTTCTTCATGTTAAATACTGTATCCTCTTCTGAGGCTAAGTTTTGATCTTTTCTTTGTCAGCTTAAAACCTTTTCAAGAAGTTGTAATAACTCCCAGTTGTAACTCAGCACAAGCAGCCCCCTCCATGAAACTAAATAGAAGTTTACTCTCAGTAGTACATAAACAAACACTAGCAGTTTAGTACTAACTTTTGTACTAGCAGTTAGTAACTACTTAGTTTTATTGGTCCGTCATCCTCTGTCCGTCTTGACTTCCTAGTAGCAACAGTAACTTAATACTAACTAGTAGTAATCTTCTACTAACAATAGTAACTAGCTGTAAATAACTTTTAGACTACCCAGTACAAACCTACTCTGCTATATTTCATTAGTTATCTCCAACAGTACTAAAGTGATGCTTGACAACACTATATATACATGGTAGTAGTAATTCTAAATAATCATCTTGGATAGTCTTTTAAATCATAGCAATCCTCCCCCAAAACTTGTATGTTCATCTTTTGTACATTCTTTAGTTTCTTTGAGAAGCCACTTGCGGTTGTCTCTCTTGCGGTTCAGATATCGTCTGAATCTACTTGCCCATGGTATATAACTACCCCTTTAAAGCATAGGAGGCCTATTTTCAGAACCGGCATCAACAAGTGATTGTTGATATGTTTTAGATGTCGACATGTCTTATGATTCAAAGATTGGATCTTTGTAGACGAAAATGAGTGATATTTGTGAGAATAATATCAAATTCGGTAACAGGAGTCAAACTCGGACAACACTGTTCACGGATAATACGTAGTAACAAATTCGGTAATCTTCAAACTAAGTAAACTCGGAAATCTTCAAACTACTCAAACTCGGACAATACGTAGTAACAAATTCAGTAATCTTCAAATTAAGTAAACTCGAAAATCTTCAAACTACTCAAACTTAGAAATCTTCAAACTGCTCAAACTCGGAAATCTTTAAACTACAAACTCAGTAAACCAAATTTTGAAAATTTCAACAATTATGGAATATTAATAATCACAAATTCGATGAAACCGAATTTTTTGATTACTAGATAATCCAAAAATCCACTGAAATCAAATTCGATAAAACCGAATTTGATTTCCGAATTTCTAAATTTTTTGAGAAAATTTGTTTTTCAACACTTCAAATCACGATAAAACCGTGAAATGAATGAATGTTAAATCTTTTGAAAGCTTATTTCCGAGTTTCAACGTAGTAAACCCTTAGTTTACAAATTTCGATATAACCGAAATTGTGAAATCTATAAACTCGACAAAATCGAGTTTAATAGTATGATCCTAATATACAATTTTCGATAGAACCGAAAGATCGTATATATCTATTACAAGATATTTCTACCGAAACTATACTATTAACACTACTAAATTTGCTAAAATGATAAGAAAACACATCCGAGAATGACCAACTACTTCCGAGAACGAGGAAACTACTTTCAAGAACTGCTGAATTTGCAAAACAACACCCGATAATGTCCAATAACTCGAATTTGCTGCCAAAACTAATCTCGAAAGCTCAAAATCTTCAACCGAATCCTTCGAATCTCATATTGTACTTCTCGGACATGAAAAGTTCTCACAAAATGAACACTCTAATTCTCTATTGGCGATTGATACCACTTGTTAGGTCACAGGAATCTTGAATCAATCATATCAAACTTGAATGCATAGAGAGAATAGTAGAGAGGGACAAATCTTTCATCTTCCACAAGCAAATGCCAACAATCATAATTCATTCGTGCCACCACCATCATTTTCTGACATGGTTCCATTCTACAAGCAAGTATTGGGATTTACAATGGAGTTAAAGACACAATCGAATTTCAAGACTACTGGTCTTCTGCAGCCATGGCAGACGTTATGCAAAATATTCTCAAAATGCTTAACAACACGTGTCACTGGATGGGACCAACCGCCATTGCAGATAATGCAAATGTTGTATTGTTTTGTCAACAACATTCATGTGGATTATGCGGAGTTACTATGGGAAGGGCTTTACTATTCGCTTCATCATCCAACATCTTCGATTCCGTATCCAAGATTTACAAAGATTATTGTCAGTCACTACATGACTATCTTTCCTGACATCTCAAGACGTGTTCGAGACATGTATCACAATTTGCAAGATGATGATATTATGAAGAATATTTTCAACTCAGGAAGACACAAAAACAAAGTTGGAATGAAGATACCAGATTGGATGATCACTGATGAAATGAAGCAAACGGAGCATTATCGGATGTATACGGAGGTGTTTGGGATAGATGTTCCTCTGACTCAGTCACAGCCGACTGAGTCTACCCACGGAACGCCTAGGACAACTAGCGCCCCTAGGTCACCTAACCCTGATAAGGAAGTCGCAGAGTCAAGTGCTCCAAGACGATCAACTGTGATTCGTCTTCGTCTTCCTGAAAGGAGGTCTACACGTCTTACACCACTAGCTCCAGTGCCAACTGTCGATAAAGCAGATGAAATGATTTTACAAGATACATTACAAGTTAGTCTTGCTGAGCATAAAAGTCGTGAGGAGCAAGAAGCAAGAGAGAACGTGGCACTGGTTACAAAGCACTTGGCATATGAAGAAGTTGAAAAAATGGTTGATGATAGTTCAACCCTTAGGAATGATAAATCAAATATTCCCGACACTAGGATAGAGCCTCGGAGTGATAAGGAAAGTCTGGAGGTGGAGATTGCTAAGGAAAAGGAGGTGGAAATTTCTCAGGAAATGAAGGAGGAGATTACTAACATTATTATACCAGTGAATGTAACTGATGAAGATGAAGAAATAACTGATGAGGTGTATGAATTAAAGAGAAGGGAGAAAGGGAAGAATGTAGAGGAGTCTAGGAATTCACCAATCCTCACACCAATTAGATCTCCTAGGATTCTTTCTAATCTCATATCTTCGGATATTGAGAAACTCCAGGAATTGACGGATAATCCTCATACTACATCATCATCAGGTTCACCTCACAAAAAGTTAACTAAAACGAATCTCCTTCTATCATTGTTCAAGACAAAACCTAGTCGCTTCAAACGCTACAAGAGCTTCTTTCACGAGTTACAAGGACGTTATGGTTATTTGTTTGCACATTTACGGGCGAGGTTCATGCCAAGAAAATCATTTGATACACTTGTTGATAATCTTCATGATGTAATGGTTGAGTCATTACCTAAAATCGTTGATAAACACGTTAAGAAGCAAGTTATGCAGCAAGTTCCTGAACAGGTTCGAAATCAAGTTCTAGTGTATGTTGCGGAAGGGTTGATTCTGGAGAGGAAAAAGGCTAAAGAAGAGACGGAAAGATTGATTGCTAAAGCTATTTTGCAGGAACGTGGAAATATTCAAGCTCAAATCTCGACACAAATTGAGAATGCAATTGCCAATGTCATTCCTTCTCAAGTTGATGCTTCTGTTCGAAATTATATGTCTGGCCATATTCTTCATGTTCATCTAGCTCAATCACAAATATCCTCTGTTCCAGAACAACAATATCAACTATATCTTGCTATGAAAGCTGATCCTCAATTACAACAACAAGACATATCAATATTCGAAGTGGCAGAAGACCTCGGAGTATGAAGCTTATGTATCTGGAGAGTCATCATCTGAACAAGTTTTTCACATGAATCTTGAATCAATCATATCAAACTTGAATGCATAGAGAGAATAGTAGAGAGGGACAAATCTTTGAAATTCAAATGATAAAATAGAGGGAAATGAAAGAGTTTGTTACAAAATTCATCACCCTCTAATGAAGATTAGAGGGGTATTTATAGGAGAGGGAAGCCTCCTTCCCTTCCTTATTTTCCTTACTTGACACATCTAGTCCCTAGACTTTGGTAATTATGCTATTTCATTCTTTTAGCATAATATACCTTATTACAAACTACTTTGACATTAACAAAAGAAACACTAATGACTTAAATAATACAAAATCACATAATCGACACTTTTAATGATCCTAACAATCTCCCCCTAAGGGTCGATTATTCAGGGCGTTCTCTTCTTAATCCAAGTGGTCTTCTATTCACGTACATCTCCCATCTTCTCATCTGCCTTCGATGTTTCAATCTTTCTTCAATCTCTTCTTCAAACAACTTCAAGTATTCTGTTTCATCTTTGGTGAGATCTTTTTGAACATATCCATACTTGACGTCATTATTATAGCTCTTCAGCCCTTCTAATACTCTATTTAACGTTGCATCACAAAACTTATGAATTTCTGTATGTCTCATCACCCGTTTCTCTTTCTTACTATTCTTGTAAATAATTCCATGCACAGGCTCATAGATGATGGAGAACATATCATGCTCTTCAATTCCTAGGAAAGTTATTGTTGGTGCAGTGAGATTAACCTTCTGTTGATAGCTTTCAATTCCAAGTTGGAAGTCATGCACTCTTTCCCATATCACTGAACTTCTAATGAAGACTGATAAAGACCATAGCAACCCTGTATCTGCATAATCTGGTACCTTGCCATTCATAATTAACAAGTATATGTCCTCAATATCATTCTTGTTAAGATTCTTGTAATCAGGCTCGGTAATTGATACGATGCAATCATTAGCTCTTCTTGCAACAATCTCTGTGATAAACTTGTGTTCATGACCCAATTCCCAATATGTTTTGATGACTTGAATGATTTTTGAGTTTGAATAAATCTCTTCCTTTGGTTTTCCAGGCTCTTTTTGTTTCCTTATGTAGAAGATCTTTGCATGAGGATTCTTCCAATGTTCAACACCATATTGAGCATAAGGATTGAACTTCTTTACACACTTATTCACCCATCTGGAAAATCTTGGTATTCATGAAGTTGTATCCATAATCCAACATTTGATTTTGAATCCAGAGGACTTGTCCACAGCAACTAGCAGCAACTACATACTCTGCTTTAGTAGTAGAGGTGGCAACTATAGTTTGCTTCTTGCATTGCCATGAAATCAATCTGCTTCCAAGAAATTGACACTCTTTTGTGGATTTCTGTCTATCAATCTGCACCAGCATAGTCACTTACAGTATAAGCTTCAAGTCAATGGTGGTCTTAGGTTTCCAAAGGCCCAGTTTAGGTTGACCTTTCAAGTATCTAAAGATTCTTTTCACAACATGAAGATGTGAACCTTTAGGTGTGACTTGAAATCTTGCACAAGCACATACAGCAAACATTATATCAGGTCTAGAAGCTGTTAGATACATCAATGATCCAATCATTGATCTGTATAAGTGAACATCAACATCTTCAGCTTCTTTATCCTTAAGCAATGGCTTAGAGGTCTCCATGGGAGTACTTGCTGTCTTCACAGTTGAAAAACCAAACTTCTTTAAAATTTCCTCCACATACTTGTCTTGGCTAATGAAAATCCCATCATCTTTCTGTGTCACTTGAAGTCCTAAGAAGAAAGTGAGCTCACCCATTGAACTCATTTGAAACTTCTTATGCATTAGCTTTTCAAATTCAGTGCATAAAACTTTCTTAGTAGATCCAAAAATGATATCATCTACATATACTTGAACTAGTAGGATATCACCTTTGATCTTTTTAATGAACAGCGTCTTATCAATCTGGCCTCTCTGAAATCCATTGTCCAATAGATAGGTAGATAAAGTCTCATACCAGGCTCTAGGAGCTTGATGTAGACCATATAATGCTTTTTCTACCTTATAAACTTTGTCAGGGAACTCTGGATCTTCAAACCCTAGAGGTTGACAGACATATACTTCTTCTTTAATTTTTCCATACAGAAATGCACTCTTCACATCCATCTGGCATACAACAAAGTCTTTGAAGGATGCATAGGCTAAGAACAGTCTAATTGCTTCAATCCTAGCAACTGGAGCAAAAACCTCATATAATCTATTCTTCGTCTGAGTGTACCCTGTGCAAACCAGCCTTTCTTTTTTTTTTTACAATTCCTCTCTCATCTTTCTTGTTTCTGTACACCCATTTTGTTCCAATGGCCCTCTTGCCATAAGGTAAATCCACCAATGTCCAAACTTGTTGTAATTTGAATTGCAGAAGCTCTTCTTGCATAGCTTCTATCCAGCTTGGATCGTTTAAAGCTTGGATTACCTTCTTGGGCTCTTCCTGAGATAGGAAACAAGCAAACAAGACAATTATGAAGGTCTTCATGAGTTTTCCCTTCATAAACTAGCATACTAATAATTCTTGTTCTTTATTCATTCTTACTTGTCTTTACACTAGAATGTTTATCACCAATCACTTAAGCAAGTGAATGATTCTTTTTGATTTCTTATATTGGAGTACGAGGAAAATGGGTATTTGGTAGGAAAATGTTGCTCTTATCCCACTTATGTCTTTCATCACCAAAGAAATTAGCCATGTGTGTCTTCAGTTAACTGTTGGAATACAGTATTAATTTAGAACTGAACAGTTTATCATTTTGTACTGGCAGTATTAAATACTTGGCCCAACAGTTTTATCATTTGAGCACTTTATTAGGCCTCTCTTGATTATCAATTTCACTATCATCATTCTTCTTTCTAGTATCATTAGAAGGTTGTGGTTCATCATTGCTAGCATTCTTTGAAGAAGAATCAAATAGTGAACCATCTTTCCACAGTGGCATCAAAATGCAGTCTTGGCAAGATCATGTCTCCTTACTAGAGTGACTTGCACCAATGCTTTCTTTTGTACCTGTAGAAACATTAGAGTTTGTTCCTGCAACAACTGGCACATAATTCATTGATTCTGTTAGAACATCAATATCAAACAGCCACTTTGGTCCAGCACCTGCAATAATAGGCTTATCTTCCAAGAACCTAACATGCAAGTTTTCTTCTACTTTCCTAGTTCTAATGTTGTATACCCTAAAATCCTTACTATTCAAGGAGTATCCAACAAAGAATCCATCATCAGACTTTCCATCAAACTTGCCTAAATGATCTAAGGTATTAAGAATGGTAACATGACACCCAAATGGTCTCATGAAGCTTAGAGCAGGTGTTCTACCTCTAAACAGTTCATAAGGGGTCTTGTTGTGAGGCTTGACTACTAATACCCTATTCTGCACATAGCAAGCAGTATTAACTACTTCAGCCCAAAATGTAGTAGGTAACTTAGAGTCAGCTAACATGGTTCTAGCAGCCTCAATTAGTGTCCTATTTCTCCTTTCAGCAACTCCATTTTGCTGAGGAGTTCTAGCTATACTAAATTCCCTCTTAATGCCTTTCTTTTCACAAAACTCATCATAACTCTATTTTTAAACTCTGCTCCCCCTTTTTTTTTTGCTCTTTTCTCCCCACCCCCCTTACCCTTTTTTTATGTTTCCATTGTCACATCTGATTATCTTTACTTTCTTATCAACTAGATTTTCTATTTGAGTTATAAAGCTCTTTAGAATGTCACTAGTTTCATCCTTAGATGCTAAAAAGAACACCCAAGTAAATCTGCTATAATCATCAGTGACAACTAGACAATATTTCTTATTCATCAAACTGCTCACAAAAGTTGGACCAAACAAGTCCATATGCAACATGAATAAAGGTTGTGAAAATAGAGTTCTGAATCTTGGACTTACAAGAGGCTTTGTGTTGCTTTCCCGTAATTTAAGCAACATGTTTGGTCATTTTTAAAACGTTTGATGGTAAACCTCTTGAAAGGTTTATACTTAACTTGTTTAATTTATATTTTTTAAAATTTATATGACCTAGCCTCCTATGCCATAGCATTGATTCATCAAGAGTGGCATTTGCAACAAGACAAGTTAAACTCTCTTTAGGAACAATATTCTTCATATCAACATTGTACATGTTGTTCTTTCTAGGAACTTTAAGTAAAACCTGACTTTCATCAGTTAAATTAAAGTCAGGGTAGAACCAAAACATCCAGTGTTAGTAAAAAGAACATTGTTCTTTTTGTCACACATTTGTGAAACACTAAAAAGGTTAAACTGTAACTCCTTGACAAAGTACACATCCTCAAAATCAAGCTTACCAGTTTTAAGAGTTCCTTTAACAGTAATTCTTACTCTTCTAGCTCCTCATCTAATAGGTAAACATTCCTCATCAAATGCTTTAAAGTCTGTGGAGATAGGACATGTTCCTTGTCATGTGCCTTGAGCATCCACTGTCAACATAGCCTTGATCTTCTTGTTGTGGATGACCCTGCACATAAAAATAAGGAAATTAGTTTCCTTTGGGGACCCAAGCACATTCACTGTCTTGGATCTTGCCTAGTGATTCAACATAATTTACTGTCTCTGAAAGTAATTGATGCACTGTTAAGTTTGGTAGGTCTCCAACCCAACATGCTGAGGCCTTAACAATATTAACCTGATTTTCCCTGACAGCATTAACTACTGCTGTATTTGGCCTAGCAGTATTAACTGCTTTTGGCCTAGCAGTATAAAAATTTCCCTTAGCAGTATTAACTTTTTGACTCAAATTTTTGTTAGTTAATGTTGTTCTTGTATAAAAGGGCCTCTTTACAGTTGATTGTGCTGATTTAGAAAAACATGATATTGGTCTAGCACTATAAACTGTAGTTTTAGGATGAGCAGTATTAACTGGCCTAGCAGTATTAAGTGTTCTTAGGCCATTTTTCATTAAAACTGCTCTTGGAACCATATTCCTTTGAGCACTAGGGTGAGCCTTTTGAGCAGAATAATTGTAATTCACCCTTGTATAGTTACTCCCAAATACCACCCTTTCTTTTTTATGGTAATTGCAGTTGGTCTGCAAATAGTCAAAACTTCCATAAACAAAACAAGCTTTATTGTACATCACAAAGTCACTTCCTAGGTGTTGGGACTTCTGATTATTCCAGTTCCTTTAATTTCCCTAGGACTTGGTGCTTTATATTCAGATCTTAACTGGTTTCCTATCTGGTTTTCTTGTTGTTTAACAAATTCTATCTTAGTAGGAAAAACAATTTTTTTTTTCAAACTTATCAACATCTGACACTAACTCCTAAACCAATGGAGCATCAGGAGATTTCCTAACCTCATTAGAAACATTTTCACTAACACTCTTACTAATCTTATGTCCATAGCCTTCAAACTCAGGCTATTGAAACTCCTCAAGACCAGAGTTAGACAAATCAAGTGTTGGAGGTGCAAATAACCCTGTATGGTAGAAAAGCATTATAGCTTGCAAACCCCAAACCTTTTTTACTTTTATCAGTATCTGACCTCTATTAAATTTGTCTAGACCTTAGAAGCATTATCAATTTTCCAAATTTTATGCTGTTTGCATTTCTTTTTCTTGTTACAGTTTTTTCTAACTCACTTTTAAGCTCACTAATTTCTGAGTCTTTATATGAGATGTCTTTTTTTAAAACAGCAATTTGCTCATAAAACAAAACCTTATTCTTTTTGTAAAAAACAAAGTTTGATTTTCTTTATGATGTTAAACTCTCTTATAAGTAGCTAGTATTAACTCAAGATTTGTTAACTCTATTTTAAATCATCAAGTTGAGTTTAAGAGTTTCAAAGCTTTTTAGATAGGTTTTTGAACAAGTTTTATCATTATGTACCTCAGAGTCTGAAAAGGCCATAAGAGCATGTTTGTAAGAACTTCATCATCTGCCATATTAACATACTTCTTGCCTTCACATCATTCTTTTTTTGAGTTTTTCTTCAGAAGTTACGGACCGACCTGGTATTAGAGAAGTTGAGGTTCCATCAGCATTTGTTGTTGTTCGAGCTACTGGTTTGAATAAGTTTCCATTCTCTATGATATCCCATAGAGCATAGTCTTGTACTTGAAAGTATTGCTCAATCCTTAGCTTCCACATCTTATATTCACCCTGTTTGAGAAGGGGCAATTTTGCAGTAGTATTGGTTTGTACAGTTTCTAGATCCATCTCTTCTTTGTAAGTAAAGAGTTCTTCTAGATCAAAGTTTCAGAACACAAGCTCTGATACCACTTGTTGATCTCAACTTAAGATCTATTCTTTAGCTTGTAAAGTGTATGTTAGCTTGGATAAATCCAAAATAACAATGGTAGAAACTTTGTGTGTATATTAAAGAGTATGCGGAATCTACTCTTCAATACTTAGAAGAATTATGAATGTAACAGTAAATATGAATGAACAAACATGTAACAAAAAGCTTCAATATTATTAAGATCAATAATACGAGTACTCTGTCTAGTACTAGGGTTACAACTTTGAAGCTATGAATATCTAAATCATATATGAATGTATGTGTCTAACAATATGCCGTAGGACCTCCTTTTATACACCAAGGAGTCCTACAAGGCTTACAATACTTTCCTAACATATCATGATCTTTTCTATAAACAAACATAATCTCTTAAATAAATAAGTTATACATATCTTCTTTACAAATAACTAATACTTATCTTCGTAAGTATTCTTGTTCTTCAATAAATATTTATCTCTTCTCTGATAAGCTTTTGATCTTATCTTTGTCAGCATAAACCTTTTAGCAGTTGTAATCACTCACCAGTTGTAACTCAGCACAAGCAGCATTAACTACTTAGAAGTTTACTCTAGTAGTACTAACATACACTAGCAGTACTAACTTTTGTACTAGCAGTAGTAACTACTTAGTATATTTTTAGTCTTCATCTCTGAGCAGTCTTAACTTCTATTAGCAACAGTAACTTAATACTAACAGTAGTAATATATACTAACAATAGTAACTAGCAGTAATAACTTTTATACTACCAGTACTAACTACTTAGCATAATTTTCATTAGTATCTCCAACAGTACTAAGTTATGCTTGACAACACTAATATATACATGAGTAGTAGTAATTCTAATAATCATCTTGAAGTCTTTTAATCCTAGCAATCCTCCCCCAAACTTGATGTTCATCTTTTAAATCTTTAAGTTTCTTCATTAAAAGTCTTTACCATAATCAAGAGAATACATTCAAACACTTCATTGACCCTTTTCCTGCTTTGTCATGAGCTTGAGTAGTTGATAACACATCTCATTCCAATGGTTAGCTTGAAGCTTTTTGTTCAGCATGTTTGAGATTGTTATTGGTGTAAGGGGATATCTTTTCTCAACTAACATAAATATATGAAGATTTTTAAACCTTAAAAAGTGCACTCCGCAAGAATCAAACAGCTTCCAAACAGTCACTTTGTATCCTTATAGACTCCTCCATACCTCATTTTTATGTCAGGTTTAAACATTACCTTCATATCACCCCATAACACTCTTTTATATTCATCATCTGGCTTGTTTATTCTGTGCTTTTCTTTGACCAACTGCCAGAGAGTTTCTAAGTATTCTTTGTCAATACCCTGAAGCATCCTAATCATTGATGAATATCTTTTTGAACTTCCATCAGCTCTTATCAAGTGATAGAATCCCTTTTGTCCTTCTTTAACAATCTTATATTCAACAATCATTGGAAGTTTTGTGGCTAGAGGTATAGCATCAATTGCTATTTCCTCTTCATCTTGAACTATCTCTATATGATTTTTCATATCTTCCTCCTTTGGATCATCTTTTTCAGCTTCTACCTGCTCATCTATCTTCTGCTTCTTTGACTTATCAGACTCAAGTTCATCCCTTGCTCTTTTAGAACTTTCCCCTGTTCTTGTCTCACTACCTTTTAATACTTCTAAATTCATGTCTACAAAAGTATTTACTCTTTTCATCTCCTTATCAAACAACTTCTGGATTTCATCATAGCTTTTTCTCTTCAACTGACTATGTTTGTATCCAACTATATTTTTCAAATGGATGGACATTTGATTTCTCTTTTAAGCTTTGGCAGGTGGCTTTCTTCTTATCTCTTCAGCTCTAAGCTTTGCAAAGTGATTCTTTCTTCTGTTTATGAGCTCTATAAACAATCTTGATCTTTCCTCAATAGTTATTTCTCCTTGTTCTTCTGCTTGTAGCCTCTGAGCTAATTCAAAGTCTGCCTCCATCATAGCTTGCGTGTTATCCCATGATTTAATCAAAGCTATATTGGCTTCTTCTTCCTTTTGCCTTGTAAGCCTCTCTTCCTCTATAAGTTTAGCCTGCATATGAGCTTTAAGATTTCTAGCCATTTCTTCATCAAGAGTAACTTGATCTTTCTTCTTTAAAGGTCTTTCAGGCTCAACAATTATTTCCTTGCCTTTGTCTTTAGTCTGTGAAAGTTGTGATGCTTGTAAAGGTGATGATGTTGTTTTAAATTCACTTGGCTTTTGAACTACAACCCTTCTAGCATTGGGTCTTGTAGTTGTAGTTGTTGTAGCAATAGATGTAACAGCTTTGAGTTTCTTTGATTTTTATTAGAGTCTGAGCCAGAGTCAACTCATCAATAGTTGTTGTTGGAGCATTGGTAGTAGTAGCTTCAACATTAGCAGTAGTAACAGCTTCACCAGCAGTAGTAACAGCTTCACCAGCAGTAGTAACTGGATCAGTAGTACTAACTTCCTTTTCAGCAACTTCTTTTTCCTTCTCTTCCAACACATCTGTATCAAACATCAGATTGTCATCATTCATCTCATCCACCAAAGTTACTTCTGCATCAGCATCAAGATCAGAAATTTTCCTCCTCTATTTGGATACATCCTCCTGATCACCCAAACTGACATCATTAGAGGATTCTACCCTGCTAGTTGAACCAACCTTGCTTAATCTCTTGAGCCCTGGAGTTCTTAACTTCCTTCTCTTTTCTAATTGCTCGACTCTCTTCTTTAAGCTAGCAATCTCCTTTGCTCGAGCGATCTTGGCTTTCTCCAAATCAAGGACTTTCTCTTGTAGGCTGGTACATAAATTCATCAATTCAAAAAGTTGCATACTATCCTCACCACTTTGAGGTGGATCATAGGAAGGGGTAGATACATGAGCCTCATCAGTGACAGGCTCTGTAAGACAACTGTCTTTCCTCTGTTTCCTTCGTGACTTCTTCTTTTGAGTTTTAGATGATGATGGTTGAGAAATAATGGTGTGGAATAGGAATCAGAAGGAGCAGCTGAATCTTACCCATATCTTCTGAAGCTTGAATCATCATTGTTAAGAATAGAGGTGTGACTCTTCTAGAAAAACCCTTTATTGGTCTCTTCATATTAGCAAACACCTTCTTGGTGTGGGAAGGTGTAACATAAACCTCTTTATGTCTGGTCATTCCCTCATATTGTTTATCTAGGAAGACTTGCACAAACCTTGGGTACATGAGAAATTTAACCCCACCCTCCAAGTGCTTCACCATATTGTCAAAAATGTACTTGGAAAAGTTGAATTTTTGGTTTGTGGCAAGACATATGATAGCAGATGCCATAGTGCTACTAAATTCATTCTAGGCTGTAGTCTTAGCACTAAGGCATTGCAGTATGGTATGGATAAGAAATTTCCATTGGGATGAAAAATAAGCTTTATAGAAAGTAAGCTTTTGAGTAAGATGTTCATACCTCATTCTTTCCAGTTCTACAAAAATTGAAGCAGTGGGTAGATAATCTATTCCTTCAGCATCATCCAGCTTAAGATCACTCCTTATACTAGTCTCAGTGATAATTACCTTCTTCTTGTCTACTAGGGCTTGTATTTGTCGTTCCCCATTAATGATCTCAGCCTTGGCAGATGCCTAGAACTGTTCAATACACGTAGTATAAATGGTTGGATTAATCGTTAACACATATTAGACATAACTTGCATTCAGGAAATCAATAATCTCCTCAAACCCATCACTTTCTTTTGGGTTCTCCAAAAAACGCAACTAAATTATGGGTTTAAGCAAACTTAGGGTTCGACATTCTTTTCGGTTTTGATAATGAATGATGAAATTTAGTTAGGGTTTATGATTAGAGAGTATATCATGTTGTAAAATCGATCGAATGAGTGATTGAAACCCTTAATCGAAGTATTTATAAAATCACCCTCAACAACATTAACTTGAACTGACAGCATAAAGTTAAGCCTAACAGTATTAACTAACACAGCAGTAGCAAGTTATGCCTAGCAGCATTAACTTATGCCTAAAAGCAGTAAGTGTATGCCTAGCAGCATAAACTAATACGGGCCACAGTAAATTAAGCCTAACAGCATTAACCTAAGCTTAGTAGCATTAAGTTTTAAGCTGAGCAGCATTAACCTTAAGACACTAGTATTAACCTTAATTTCTTTCTAAAAAGTATTTCCATCATCAATTTTGATTCTCACAAGCTCTCTTTATGTTTTTAATCTCTCAATATCTCTCATTTATTTTTCT
>BQNB010035514.1:0-50810 GCA_026074375.1 Tanacetum coccineum
CAAAATCGCTCGAAAACGGTCGAAAACAGACGAAATCGGTCGAAATCTGTCAAAATCGGTCGAAACGGTCGAAATCGGTCAAAAACAGTCAAAATCTGTCAAAAACGTTAAAAACGGATGAAAAATGCTATACCCAACAAGACCATCTATAAATATTAAGGGAGACCCAACTTGACCCATCCTTTAAAAATATTTACCCAACTAGACCCATCTATAATATTATAGAAAAAATGCTAGACCCATCTATAAATTTAAGAGAGACTCATCTATAAATTTAAGAGAGACCCGTCTAGACCCATCTCTTAAAAATATTTAACCAACTAGACCCAAATTTAACCAATGAGTCTAAAATTGCCACCTCTAATAAAAAAGATTGGTTCAGTGACGATGTTAACTCGAGATTTGTTTTGGACTCGATGCATTAGGTATTCATTTTAAATTCGACGTGACTCTTTTTCAAAAGCCACATCTTGGATAATGTTTAAAAGTGATCGAACCCAGATCTATTGAGTTCTCACCCAAACATTGTAACACCCCCAAATCTGGGTAGCAGCGAAATGTTGAATATCCGAGGGCGTTACTTCAAAGATCAATAGCACAAGATATGAGAACGACCACTAAACGTGTCGTTTTAAAAAGATACATTGGATTAACAAAATGCTTGTTCATTACATAAGCTCATGGCTTTAAATTGTTCGACAATATAAGTAAAGATTTCGGTTTATAACAAATATTCCCAAAATGTAATACGCCCAAATCTTTAGTACTGACTCTTTCCAAAGAGTGACCCCCAGTGTATCTGAGCACCTTGTGACTTATTGACCTGAGAAAACATGCTTAAAATGTCAACATAAAGTTGGTGAATTCATAGGTTTACGTAAATCAGTAATAGGACCGCAAGATTTCCAAGTGTATGATTAAGCAACAGATGCAAACATCATAAAAAGCAATTACGTTTTCCTAAGCTCATGACACTGAAGCTCGACATGTATGAACGAAGCAATAATATACCAATAATGCCCTGAATGAGATTCCTAAATTCTAACCCCAACATCCTAAATTCGAGATAAAAAAAACATGGTATAGCGTGTTGTCCGGGAACCCCGCAACAGTGAGCGCTACTCACCCAAACGGGGATGTCAATCCTAAATAGATCTATTTAAATACATCGATGCTCACAATCTAGTATTTGACAGTTGCATATCATGGCACAGTGGGTTTACCTACTAGCAAACACGCTAATCAGTTTGATAAAATGTACACTTGCGTCCAATTTGTAAAACAATGCATGTTTCTCACCCCAAGATGTAAATCATTTAAATAATTGTAAGAAAGCAATGAGGCTATGAACTCACCTCAGTAGGTAGTCCTCTGTGAATGATAAATATATCCAAGTATGGCTAAATAATCACACACCGACAATACTAAGTAAAATACGGCCAGTCTTAGTCTACAAGTTTAGGCTAACGACTCAATGCATAAACTACAATAAATTGCTAGTTTATATATACTGTTATCACTTGTGTGGGGGTGCACATGTTTATTGTATTTGTCTTTACTTGTTGGCTCTTGGCAGTATACGACCGATCAGGATAGATAGCGTTAATAAATTAAACATTTGATTAACCCATAATTTATACTCCGCTAAACCTGACGTTAAATACTATAAACTTTATTAAATTTAATCCAGTCCCCGACACTATTATTCAAGTATTTATAAAAATCATTTAAGTTTTTATTAACAATAACTTTTAAGGTTCTAAGTTGACAACTTTATCCCTTTATTTTAAGTTTGGGTTAAATTACACTTTTTAAAACCCCTAAACTTTCCAAGTTGTTTCACTTTTAAGTCTTAAACTTTACAAAAGTTATACTTTTAATATAAGTTATTCCAAAACAGCACCTTATGTTTGAAATATGTCAAAAATAGTCCTTGGACTCATAAAAATCAATATTTATAGTTTACACCCTCTAGTTTGCACTTTGACACTTTTAGTCCCTAAACTGTAAAATAACATTTTAAGCCCGTTTAAGTTCTAACAAGTGGCAAAAGTTTTTATTAACTCCAATAAGCCATATAAAAGCTGTGGCAGCTTATAAATAAGCTCGGATGAGCTTATTTAGGCTTATTGACCTTATTGGGCCCGTTAAGGTCCAATAAGCAATTAAAGGTCCAATTTAGTTTTCAAGGGTACATAAGCCCTCATTAAGCTTATTTAAAACTATTGGCTGAAAAATAAGCTCGAGTGAGCTTATTTGAGCTTATTGGGCTCGTTAGCCCAACAACTCTAAACTAAAAGTTTTCAAAAGATTTACTAGGGCTTTATAATGTGATCCAACTTGTTTTCTAGTCTATTTAAGCATTTATGGGTCTGTTTAAGCGTTCGAGCTATGCTTATTCTATAACCAATAAGGCTCTCGTAATGGGTTTTTTTAGTCCATGAGGATCCTGTTAAGGGTTTTACATGTTAGGCTTGCTCAAATTAAGGTCCATTAGCACTTTAATAAGCCCATTATTCTGTATAAGCTCTCAATTAAGCTGTTTCAAGCTTATTAGGGTTGTTGGGTCTGGATTGGGCCTCGGTAAAGGTTACCAAGCCCGATAATAGTCCTATTTAGTTCCTAGGGCTTATTGCTATCCATGTAAGTTTCAAATAAGCTCCTCCAACACACATTTTAAGCTAATGGAGCTTATTAATAAGCCGTGGGTCCATCTTAATGGGCTGTTGGGCCTGTTTGGCTCGTTAAGGGTCCGTTTAGTTTTTATTAAAGGATTTTAATGAGGTTTCATTATGGTTCGGGACAGCTACGAACCCCCGTTAAGCCACTTTACTCCCTAAAATAAGCTAAGCCATAAGCCATGCTTAACCTTTAGTGGGCTACATGACCCACAGTGGGTATATGTGTCCACTGTGGGTGCATATGGTTCGTGTTTGTGGTGATTAACCATAAACCAAACACTTGAGCTTATTTGTTCTACCTATGGTTCGTGTTTGACACATGCAAGCGTTTAATAAGTTAGTATACTCCTTCCTAAGTCGTGTCATTACGTTTTTAGTGAAATGTTTACGTATAGGTTTTATATACTTCGAGTATATGTGATAGTTTTCAAGTTAGTTTCCATTCTTGAAATTAAATGTCAACGATTATGTCGTAACTCATATTTAAGTCTTGTTTTATACATATTAACGTGTACTAGCACCACATAAGATCATAACCACGTAATAAGATTGTGCGTGAAACATGCATGGGTTAACCAATTCACGTTCATGTTCACAGATGCATTTACTAATTACAAAAATTATCGTTACTTAAATGACTAGGAAAGAAGAACATCAAATTATGATATGGACGTAAATGAGCTAGTTCGAATTCAAGGGTCCTAGAGCCCTTGAATGTGTATTCGTGAGAGTTAACCCAAATCGTATAACCTAAAAGTACGCCAACCCTAAGCTTTAAAGATTATCGAATAACCCAACCTTGGCTCGTGTACCTCACGTCCTTGTATGAAGACCTAGTACACCTTGAGTCCTTAGAAAAGAAATGAGGGTGCGTATGGGTTCGGTTATGGTATTATTTGAACACAAGGAGAGAAATAAGGATGGTTTTTGTTTGAGAGAGTATTTAGGAGTTGTAGGAAAGTGTTAAGTGTCAAGTGTAGGTGAGTATTTATAGGCTTAAGGTTAGTTAGTTTCCCTAGTCCTTAACCCAACCAAACCGTGCCCAATTAGTAGTGGTTTTATGGTTTTCTAGTTAGTCACACATGGTTTTGCTTAATACCTCATAGTACATCTCTTAATTACAAGATAATTGGTACAAGATTTGCTTAAGATTTGAAATCTTAAGGTTGTGTGTATGTTGTTGTTGCCATGGGTATCAAAGAGCCAAGAAAGGATCCAAGGTAGTCTTTACACAATGTGTATTAGGTTACTAGGAAACATTAAGGATAAGCCTTAATTAATCCTATGTTGTACATGTACTTAGGAAGATCTCATGTTGCTAGGTTTGTGTGTGTCGAGTGGTTAGAGATGGGGAAACACAAAATACAATCTTGTATAGGATTTAGCAAGTACTTAGCTTTAATTAGCCTTAGGTTATACAAGATTTAGTAAGTATTCTTTGGTTCATGGTTTTTGTTTACCTATAACCGGCCATAATGGATTATTAATACAAGAATTTAATAATTTTTGTGTTTATGGATTAAAGGTGGTTATTGGTTTGAGTCTAGGTAAGTCTAGGTATTTCTGAGGTGTGTCTAAATGTATTTTATTGCGAAACGTAAGCCTTTTATGTGACCAATAAAAATAAAATACGCAAAGTCAATAATTAACTTCTTAATAATTACATAATACTTGATTGACGTAAACCTTAATTCATTTGGTGACCATTTTCGTTAAATGATTATTTCTAGTCTACGGGATTTAGATTTAAAAGTTAAATTAAAAGTAAACGCGTATCGGACCAAAATAAATAGTGACGAATAATAGGAGTCGTAAAATGACCTGAAATTGAGAAATGTTACAAGTTGGTCATACTAGATGCTTACATGATTCATATACGTGTTCATATTATAGTACGCACATTACTATGAGAGTCTTATGTATATATACAAAGATGAGTTTGCATTCTTTCGCTCATACTCTACAGTTATTTATATAATGGTTATTTATATAAATGGGGGAACATTTCTTTAGGCAAGGTAGCACTATAAGCTCGTTAGGTCCTAAACGGCTGACCTAAACATTAAGCTTCGAATATGATATCTTACCATCATGCATTAGGCCATGAGTGCATATCCATATTTACCATATGGTCCTTTATATAATATACTTATAAGGTCCTTAGCGCTACCTAAACATTAAGCTATCGAATATGATACCTTACCATCATTCATTTATGCCATAATTGCATACTCGTATTTACATGCCAGCCTTATATAATATAATTATATAGGTTAAGTTTTGCTCGTTGCAAGCAGTTATGTCTTCATCATCGACGGTTACCTATACGTTTGTCTATATTAATCTGAGCCATAGAGATTATAGTGAGCTTTTGATGTGGAGCTAGAGGAACCAATAGAGGATCAGCCTCTACTTACTGATGCCTCATCTACAGCCCTATCACCAGGCTAAATTGCTGACTTCAATTCGGAGGAGGATGAGGAGGACGGGGAGGAGGAGGAGCACCTAGCTCCGGCCGACCCTTCTGTTGTACCTACAGATGATCCTGTCCCCTCAAGCTGAGAATACAGAGGCATTTGAGACTGATGAGTCTACTTCTACATCACCCACCTCTCCACACCATATCATCTTGTCTTTTGAGACCAAATCCCGTATAGTATGGATGTCTATTTAACACCATACTCCACGATCACCATCTGCTAAGGCAGGCATTACCGAGTTTGCTGCTACGCTACCTTCATCATCACCACCACCAGAGAATGTTGAGTCACTTAAAGATAACATAAGAGTCTAGCATCTAGAATCTTGAGAGGCACCCTGGCCATGGACAAATAGATTGTCAGTGTAGCTTATTTTGTATTCCACTAAACTTGAGTAATACTCGGTTGGTAGTGTTAATAAAAAGCTTGTACTCTTTTACTCATGTAAACGATGTATTAAGTATTAACCTACGCTGTTGGTTATGATCATGCTACTGTATGATGGGGATTTATTTATGCCATGGTTGCCGTTATCTTATATCTACGCATAACGTGGTCTCACCTTACCTACTTGTTGGGATCACAGAGTGTCATGATTTTCCCTTGGATGAAACTTCATATACATTTTGTTCCCTGTGACTTTCAGGAAACAATGACAACTGTTGATCAAGGGATGAGTGTTGAGGAAATTGAGCGGGTTATAGCCGAGCGAGTGGCTAATGCTATCGAGGCTATTGCCATTTATGAGACGAAAACCAACATGGCCCGTAAGTCAATAAGCCAGACCGAACAACAAGAATGCAAGGTAGCAGGGAATGCTAACAACAAGAGAAAGTGGGAAGGTAACCACAATGGGCAATGTACTGTAAAAGGCGGGAATTACAAGAAGGTTGGCCACATAACCCAGGATTGTAGGAATCCTACTGCTGCTAGGAATCAACGAACTCACACCTGTTGTAAGTGTGGAAGTCTGAGACACTTCAAGAGTAAGTGTCCAATAGTGAAGTTTCAGAAACGTGTGAACAAAAAGATCAGCACTCTTTCCGAACGCCAGGCTGAGAATAAGAGGAAGTTGAATAACACTTCCAAGGACAATCAGAACCAACAACAGCCGAACAAGAGGCAAAATACTGGCAAAGCTTACGCTACAGGGCACGGGGATAAGAAATATTACGGCGGGTCCAAGCCGTTGTGTCCTAAATGCAACTATCATCATGATGGTCCATGTCCTCCCAAATGCCACAGGTGCAACATAGTGGGCCATCTGGTCCGTAACTGTAGGAGACCTACAAATGACAATACTACTAACCACCAAAGAGGCACGGGGACAAGTCAAAAGGCTAATTGTTATGAATGTGGGAATCAAGGGCACTACAAGAGGGATTGCCCAGAGCGAAAGAACCGAAGTCATAAAAACCAAATTGGAGGTACTGGAGCACATGGAGTGGTGCATACCTTAAGAGGAGAGGAAACCGATCAAGACCCTAACAACATTAAAGATGAGATCAAAGCTTAAAAGAGAAAGTTGTCTCGCTTCGCCTAATAAATCCTAAGTTGAAACTATCTTAGAATTTATCTCCTTAGGAGTTCTCGTTGTATTTCCCTTAAATTTCAGTTGTACGAATGATTTCAAATTATCTATCAAATTATCGTATTATGAGAATTTCGTCAATATTAACTTAGTTCCTTATTTACTCTTATAAAGAACTACTCTTACGAATATCATGAAATTATAATGCTATTTTGACGAAAAAGAGCAATGCATCGTTAGTCCTCAATTATACATGGCCTGATCAACTATGTATAATTCAGGAAGGTACCATGCCTTGCTGAGAGTAGTCACTCTAAAAACCTCTTAAGGAAATAATTTTCTACTTATATCATGTTTTGTGTGCATATTCATGGAACGCGTTTACTTTTGAAAATCGAATTAGTAACCCTAAATCCAACTAAGCATACCTTCACTTCATCCGTCTACTATAAAGTTGGCATCATCTTATACAAATCCTAAGCCGAGAAGCCCAAGCACATTACTATCGCTTCTATTGACAATTTTGCTATCGAATTTCTCCGCCATTAGAGAACTTAACTAAAAATCCTCCCCCATTCAACATAAACTTAATTCATAAGAACTAAGTAGTTCGATGCTAAAATCGTATTGAATTGGTTGGCAAAGTACCAAGCGATCATTTTGTGTCCAGAAAGATTGTTCGCATCCCCTGGAGAAATAAAACCTTAAATCATTACACGAGTGATGAAGTAACCAGGGAAATGTGAGAAATAAACGATAAACAACAATTTCATGCACTAAAATGCAGAAGTACATGTAAAAAGGATTTCCTATCTTTTTGGCACATGTTACTGCAAAAGAGATTGAAGACAAGTCAGAGAAGAAGCGACTTGAGGACGTACCAATAGTTCAAGACTTTCCTGAAGTATTTCCTGAGGACTTGCCGGGTCTTCCTCCGACTCGACAAGTGGAGTTTCAAATTGATTTGGTACCTGGTGCTGCACCTGTAGCACGGGCACCTTATCGATTGGCGCCTTCCGAGATGAAAGAGTTATCTGAGCAACTGAAAGAGCTGTCCGATAAAGGCTTTATAAGACCCAGTTCCTCACCTTGGGGAGCTCCGGTCTTGTTTGTCAAGAAGAAAGACGGATCATTCCGGATGTGCATTGATTACCAGGAATTGAATAAACTAACGGTGAAGAACCGTTATCCGCTCCCAAGAATTGATGATTTATTTGATCAGCTTCAAGGGTCGAGTGTCTACTCGAAGATCGACCTAAGGTCAGGTTATCACCAACTAAGGGTTCGAGAAGAAGACATTCCGAAGACTGCCTTCAGAACTCGTTACGGCCATTACGAATTTCAGTTAATGACCGTAGTGTTTGACAAACGCACCTGCTGTATTCATGGACCTTATGAATCGGGTATGCAAACCATATCTGGATAAATTCGTGATTGTCTTTATTGACGATATTCTGATATATTCGAAAAACAAGCAAGAACACGAAAAGCACCTTAAGCTAATCTTAGAGTTGCTTAAGAAGGAGGAATTGTATGCCAAGTTTTCCAAATGTGAATTTTGGATTCCCAAAGTACAGTTCCTCGGTCACGTGATCGATAGTGAAGGAATTCATGTGGATCCAGCCAGAATGATTCCATTAAAGATTGGACATCCTCCTAAGTCACCAACGGAGGATTCGTCAATTCTTAGTCTTGCTGGTTATTTATCGAAGATTCATTGAAGGGATTTTCAAAGATCGCAAAACCAATGAACTAAGCTTACTCAAACAGAAGTACGTTTGAGTGGGGCGATAAACCAGAAGCAAGCTTTTTCAACTGTTGAAGAAAAAGTGTGCAGTGCACCAATCCTTGCATTACCTAAAGGAAGCGAAGATTTCATCGCATACACAGGGCGAATGCTTTGAAGAGGTTTTGGGGCGCTGTATTGATGCAGAGAGAAAAAGTGATTTCTTATGCATCACGGCCAGTATAAAAATTCATGAGAAAACTATACACCATGAATTTGGAACTTGGAGCAGTAGTGTTCGCTCTCAAGATCTGGAGACATTATTTATACGGAACCAAGTGTACGGTGTTCACCGATCACAAGAGTTTGCAACACATTTTAGATCAAAAAGAGTTGAACATGAGGCAACGCCCGATGGTTAGAGTGCTAATGATTAAATGATTGCGTATATTCGTTATCACCCTGGGAAAGCAAATGTCGTTGTTGATGCTTTGAGCAGGAAAGAACGAGAACCACCGTTAAGAGTTCGAGCCTTAGTCATGACTATTAGCTTGGATCTTCCCAAATAGATCTTAAATGCACAGACTGAAGCGCGAAAACCAGGATAACATTAAAGTGAAGACGTTTGGGAATGTTGATTAAAATGCTAAATTTCCAGAAGCGATTAGAGAACAAAAGTTAGAGCCACGTGCGGATGGAAACCTGTGCCTAAATGGCAGGAGCTGGTTACCTTGTTATGATGATTTGTGGACTGTGACCATGCACGAATCCTACAAATCAAAATACTCTATTCATCCGATTTCTGACAAAATGTACCAAGATATGAATAAGCTAAATTGGTGGCCCACATGTGAAGAGCCGACATAGCCACTTATGTAGCAAGTGTTTACCTGTGCTATAGGTCAAGGCCGGAACATCAAAGGCCATCATGATTGTTTGTACAACTAAGATACCTGAATGGAAAGTGGGACAACATCAACCATGGATTTTGTTACAAGCTTCCTAAGACTGTCCTCAAGGCTAACACAATTTGGTGGTCGTTGACCTGGAACTCACTAAGAATTTCGTCGATCTTTCAACATCGAAGAAAGAGAACTGATCCTATTGAATAAACTTGCAAGATTGTAACCCTAAAGGATGTGGGTCAAGAGACATGGAATACATGTTTCAATCATTTGTGATCGCGACCCGAGGTTCGCATCCAATTTCTGAAGGTCACTTCAGAACACTTTGGGTACTAATTTGGATATGAGTACAACGACCATACCACAAACAGACCGGGACAAAAGCAAGTAGCCATTCAAACTCTCAGAGTATGCAGCGTGCTTGTAACACTCGACTTTGGAAAGGTTGGTTTAAACCATTTCCATTATTCGAGTTTTCAAATTAACAATAGCTTATCACTAGCCAGCATTAAAGGCGCACCATTGAAGCACTTTACTTTATGGTCGAAAGTGTTGTTCACCTGTTTGTTGGACTGAAGTTGGAGAAGCTTAAATACTCGGTCCAGAACTAATGCAAGAGACCACTGAGAAAATTATCCAGATCAAGCAAAGGATGCAAGCTGCTCATGATCGACAGAAGAGTTACGCTGACTTGAGGCGTAAACCAATGGAATTCCAAGTCGGGGATAAAGTTATGCTTAAAGTCTCACCTTGGAAAGGAGTCGTACGTTTTGGCAAACGGGGGAAGTTAAACCCTAGATATGTTGGACCTTTTAAGGTGATAGAAAGGGTTGGAGAAGTTGCTTACAAGCTCAAACTTCCTGAAGAGCTAAGTAGAGTTCATAATACGTTTCATGTATCTAATCTGAAAAAGTGTCATGCTGACGAACCATTAGCCGTTCCATTGGATGGACTTCATCTTGATGACAAGCTTCATTTTGTTGAGGAACCATTAGAAATAGTGGGCCGTGAAGTTAAACGGTTGAAGCAAAGTCGGAAACCCATCAGTCAAAGTTTGATGGAACTCCAAGAGAGGTCCTGAGTTCACTTGAGAACCTGAAGACCAATTCAAGAAGAAATATCCAACAACCTCTTCTCCAAGACACACCGTCGTCGTCAAGTGCTGCATCGTGAGCCTTGAGGACAAGGCTCGTTTAACGGGGGAAGTCTATAACACCCTGTGTTTTCAAGTCATTGACGACGTCGATAAATCCACAATGTACCTTTTGTATTGTACGCATTTGCTTTAAATCATAAATGTTAAGCTAAATCGCGTAAGCTAAAAATTAGCGTTCAATGTAAACGGGCATCAAACAATTAAATGTTTACATCAAGCAAGGGTTATATAATTATTTTGAGAATAATTATTAACTTTGTTCATTTTATTTTTATCGGATACGTAAAGTGTATACGTTTCGCGATAAATTGCGTTTAGGCACTCCCGGAACCACCAAAACTTTTCTACGCTTCAACAAATACCCACATTTATACCCAATACATAAAAATTAGTCAACAACATCACATATATCATCTTATTGCCGAAATTATGGCCATTGATTCAAAGATGTAAGAAAAATTCACACTTTGGTCAAATGTGCAACATACCTCATTAATACCTAGCCATACCTTGTCTATTTGACCAAGACTATGACCATGACTTCCCTAAAACCCTCTTTATGTCTCTTTGACTATCTATGATCATATATATACATGCATATCAAGAGATAACACATAGATAACATAAAACACTTGGTGAAAAAGCTACAAACACTCTCTTGTCCTCCTTACAAGCCCACGGCTCACTAAGCCATTCCAAACAATCCATACAAAATTTATATAACCTATTTTCATACACTCTCATATCATATCTAAGATACCTCAAAGTATTTTGAAGCATTGATAAATTATTTACAAGTGTTGAAGCAAGAAATCAAGATTTTGGGTTTCATATTGAATTAGGGTTTTCATAGCTTGCTAGCTTTGGCTTCTAGTCTAAACACGGGTTTAGCATTTGTTTCTCATCATCATCATACATCATAAGGTCTATTTTAAACCTTTATGCAAAACCCACGGCTCAACCCTCCCCCTCCAAACTATCCATACAAAATTTATATAACCTATTTACATACACTCTCATATCATATCTAAGATACCTCAAAGTATTTTGAAGCCTTGATTAATTATTTACAAGTGTTGAAGCAAGAAATCAAGATTTTGGGTTTCATATTGAATTAGGGTTTTCATAGCTTGCTAGCTTTGGTTTCTAGTCTAAACAAGGGTTTAGATTGTGTTACTCATCATCATCATACATCATAAGGTCACCTTAAACTCTTTATGATCTTACATTTATCATTAATATGCATATGTTAATTCTTTATAGTTTGAATCACCATTTAGGGTTTTATTATGAAAATGAAGTTTTACTTGCAATGCTCATTTTGTACATTAATATACATGATGTGTTATTACTAATATCATGTTAATAAGGATGAGAAAATATTGTACCATGATATTTTGATGTAAAAATGATTAACTACAAATTAGGGTTTATAAAAGTTTCATAATATGTTTCAAGTTAAAGAAATACAAATGACATGTTAAGGTTAATTATGGACCTATAGTGATGTTATATGATCATTAAAATAAGGATATAACAAGATGAGAAGACTTGTATACTTATGGTTATTATGTAAAAAGTATAAAGAGGTAAAACATAAAAACTAGGTCAAAAATGGACTTATGAATGTTATGTAAACATTCTGTCCAAAAGTGTTATAAAAATATACTTATTTTATATTTTTATAAGATAATACATTTCACGACGATTCCGAAAAAGTAAGAAACTTGTCAAACGGATAAATAACGAAAAAGTTATGGTAAAAACAAGTTATACGATAAGTAAACGGATTTATAAAAGAATTTTTATAAAAACTTTTTATAAAAAGTATTCAAACAGCAAGTTTGATATTTTTAATAAATAATACATATTTTTAGGATTCCAAAATGATAAGAATCATAATTTTTCAATTAATAACGAATGAGTTATGAATTTCGCGAGTTTATGACAATTAAAACTTTTATAAAACTATTTTTATAAAAGTTACTATTCATGACAGAAAGTTATATTTTTGTAAACCTCATAAAATTATAGAACTTTCAAAAACGAGAACGTCCTCGAAAGAATCGTTAAAAACGGAGCTATAACGAATAAAATACGACATTTACGGGTTTTACGACAACAAATACGATTTAAATAAAAGTCACGTCTGATGTGAACAGTAAAAGTTACTGTTCACCAGAGGGTCAAAATATCGAAAATGTCAAATTATGATAACTCGTCCTAATACGAAAAGATGGGCATAAGAAACGCGAGAATCGGGCTTAAAACGCGAAAGTTACGCCAGTTTTACTAAACGGTAATTATAAACGTTTTAACTTATTAAACACAATTTTACCAAAATCATTAGTTGGTGATTGAGCTAGATAGAATATTATGTGGTTACCAAAGTACTATATTACTAGGGAGTTTCATAATGAGGCCTCTTCGGATGGCGTTTCGACGAGTTGTTGGATTTACGATTTAAAGTGTCCTAACTCCTCGAACGTCATGTCATGACCTCTTTAATTATGATAGCCCGAACGATAGTACGAGGTAACAACTATAAGATTAGATTCAAGTACTTGGTACTTATATGACCTATAATAATTTAGGTTGCATTCGATCTTTTACGTGACGCTTTATCTGCGATATTTGGATTATCTGAACTCAAGGTGAGTTCATAGCCCCACATTTTTACGATTTCAATGATTTATAACTATGGGGTGGAAACATGCTTTGTGAATTGATTACATGTTTGCCTAAGTTGCGATAACCCAATTAAGTCCCATGTCATGCACTGTCAATTGCATAGATGTAGTTGGGAATTACATTATGTGAGCGCGAATGTTATTTAATAGATCTATTCGGGAAACGACCTCCCCGTTCGGGTGACCAGCTATCACCAAGAACGAACGTTATAGCATGTCGAATTTTGGATGTTTAGGGTAGACATCCGGATGGGCGTAAATTGCAATATATAGTTTAATTGCAAGAAAGATGTTTAATTGCAAAAAGATAGTCGAGCTCAGTGTCATGAGCTTAGTGTTAAATTAATCTAGTTTTGTGTGATCTTGCATGTGTTGCAATAACACTAAAAAAAGCTTGCGACCTGCATATAATGATTTATCAAACCTAGGAAATTCACCAACAATTTTGTTTGACATTTTTAAGCAATGTTATACAGAGATCAATAGGCAATAGGATGCCAAAGAAGATGCAATTGGTTATATTTTGAATTGCTACGCTAAGATTTATGGTGCAACATAATTTTGGGGAATGTCATTTTCAACTTTTTGTAATATACAACAATGGACAAGTAATGCTATATGCTTTTGTAGTTAAGTCTTTCAAAATTAAATCCAATGTAAATATCATTTTAAACGACTTTTTGGTGTCTTCTTATATATCTTGTGCTGTTGATCTTAGAAGTAACACGCCCCGGGACCCTTATTCCCGCTGCGACCCAAATTGAGGGGTGTTTACAGATGTGTATCAAGAGCCAAGGTTATAAACCAGCTCAAAATGTTTTTGCTGCGTATAACCATATTCAAACACGAATTCATACACGGAGGTTGTACACTGGACATACATATGTGCATAACATTCAAGCATCTCACTATTTGTTGCATTAGTGGGACGAGATGCATTCATAATTGATATACGTGGTTATAATATATTACGTATATTACAATATAGATCCTTATAATAATATACCATATAAGTTTTATTTTTGCTGGTCACACCAGCTGTCATGTCAGCCGATTCCGCGGTTACCTATAACGTTCTGTTCACCTCTGAGGAGGGCACATCTTGGAGTATTCCATCTGAGGATCCTTACGAGGAGGCTGCCTAACAGTTGTTCGAGCAGGCACCACGATATCCAGAGTATGTACCTGAGGACCATATACCAGTGTACATTCCTGATCCTGAGCATCCTGAGGATTAGTACGCAAGCTAGAGGATTGAGGCTACTTAAACCTCTATTACCACCATCCTTTCTAGCTACCACGATTCTATGCTCTTAGTCTCTAGAGCACACAGGTTGAGATGAAGTTAGCAGCAGCCTACTAACATTCAGTACACCCATCAGGGACCCCACAGTTGTTACCTATCCCTCTACCTGCACCATCTAGTAGCCGCAGAGCTGATGTTCCCGGCTGACGCCCCGCCTCGAAGAGAGCTACTACTTACCACTCCAGTTCCCAAGACCTGGGTGTGAGGTTTGGAGAGAGTTCCGCTGCTTAGCTAGCGAGACAGCCAGACCCACCTACTATAGAACTAGACTCCGAGATACATGAGATGAGAATGATGACCCAACGCCTTAGAGTTGGTCAATCAAGAGATCAATTACCAAGGTAGATGTTTGCACTAGAGAGAGCTCAGAGTTTTGTACACGACATCACAATGCCCAAAAGGATCGTGCAGCTGTGAGAGCTGAGATTGAGATTTTTAGGAGAGAGAGACTTGCTTACGAGTAGGAAGTTTCAAGCCGTCAATTTGGGCTAGAACTGAGGCTTACAGCAGGACCTTAGAGGCACGGTTACATTTGTTAGAGACTGAGGCACGTAGACCAACGAGTGGCACGCGTCAGGCTCAGATATCTTGCTGTTTAAGCATAACATGCATACCCAGGCTCGGAGGCTGAGCGCGCATTGACACCTTGGAGGGATACTGGTAGCCAGTTCCTAGACGTTGGTTAATATTGTATCTACTATTGCATCGTTAAGTTTATATGGGTTAGCTCCCAGCTAGCAGACGGTATCGATCTTTTTTTTTGGTTAGCTAATCCTGTATAGGAATCTTTGTTTCCGATTACCTATCCTGTATAGCCTTCAAAGTATTACGGGTAACTCCCCGGCTAGTAAGGCTCTAGTTTTATTTCATTTTGTACCAGCGATAAAATCGTTGTGTACCAAAACCCAGATCACGTATACTTTCACAGTTTATGAATATGGAATGGATGTATTATGTTATGTCGATCTTGTGTTGTTTGTATATTTCACTGGGTGATGTGATCTTATTTTATTTATGATGCATATGTTATGTCACGTTATGATTGTATTGAAATCTAACGGGTATTGTGTTCTCTTATGATTGAAGAAAATGGCACCAAAGAGAGCCACAAGATCAACCCGAGTCCCACCCGTACCAGACGCACACCAACTCCAAATGAACCTACCACAACTGTTACTGAGGCACAAAACTTCAGGCCATAATATTACCAAGAGGGTTGTCTGCTGCAATGGCGAAGCAAAAGCAAGCAGGGTTGGAATGGCGACAAATACAATGGTTCCAGGACCAAGGCCCAGAGCCCAATCTCGCGAAGTATGCTCTTACTCTGAATTCTTGAAATGCAAACCTTGGACTCAAAGCACTGAGGGATCTGTTGTCGACTCACTCGATGTTTTTTGAGAAAATGGAATCTGTGTTCACATTAGCATTGCCCGCAACTATCCCCAAGTCAAATCGCTACTTAGCACTCGCAAGATGGATGCTCTTACATGTGAAATGCCTCATGTTAAGACCACTACCCCCGAAGCAGCTCATGCCATGCCATGGGCAACACTGAAGAAAATGATGACTGATAAGTACTGCCCGAGGGGTGAGATCAAGAAGATTGAGACTGAGATGTGGAATCTTAAGGTCAAGGGCACCGATGTGGTGGCCTATAGTCGACGATTTCAGCAACTAGCTTTGATGTGTTCCAGGATGTTCCCAGAAGAGATAGACAAGATTGAAAAGTATATCGGTGGCTTGCCCGATATGATACATGGCAGTGTAAAGGCATCAAAGCCGAAAACTATGCAAGAGGCTATCGAGTTTACAACTGAGTTGATGGATGAGAAGACCCATGCCTATGCTGAACGTCAGGCAGAAAGGAAAAGAAAGTATGATGATCTTTCCAAGAACAATCAAAACCAACAGAATAAGAGGCAGAACACAGGCCAGGCCTACACTGCAGGCAATAGTGGCAGGAAATCATACGCCGGGTCTAAACCTCTGTGTTCCAAGTGTAATTACAATCATGAAGGTCCTTGTCCACCTAGGTGCAATAACTGCAAGAGGGTTGGCCATCTGACCAGAGACTGTAGAAGCCGGCCTGCAAATGCCAACAACAACAATAACAACAACAACAACAACAACCGCAACAACAACAACAATAATCAGAAGGGCAACGGTTGCTATGAGTGCGGAGCTCAAGGACATTTTAAAAGAAACTGCCCAAGACTGAGAAACAATGACCGTGGTAATCAAGCTGGGAATGACAGGGCTCCAGCGAAGGTGTATGTGGTTGGAAATGCGGGGGCAAACCCAGACAACGTCGTTGCGGGTACGTTCCTTCTAAACAACCGCTATGCTTATATCTTATTTGATACGGGTGCCGATCGAAGTTTTGTGTCTACTGCATTTAGCTCCCAAATTGACATCACGCCATCTACCCTAGATCACTATTATGATGTCGAACTAGCTGACGGGAGGATAATTGGGTTAAACACTATACTTAAGGGTTGCACATTAAACTTCCTAAACCACCAATTCAACATAAACTTAATGCCTGTAGAACTTGGTAGTTTCGATGCTATAATCGGTATGGATTGGTTGGCGAAGTACCAAGCGGTCATTGTATGTGCCGAGAAGATTGTTCGCATCCCCTAGAGAAATAAAACCTTAATCATACACGGTGATGGAAGTAACCAGGGAAATGTGACACGATTAAACATCATTTCGTGCACTAAAACGCAAAAGTACATGGAAAAAGGATTTCCTATCTTTTTAGCACATGTCACTGCAAAGGAGGTTGAAGACAAGTCGGAGAAGAAGCGACTTAAGAATGTACCAATAGTTCAAGACTTTCTTGAAATATTTCCTGAGGACTTGCCGGGTCTTCCTCTGACTCGACAAGTGGAGTTTCAAATTGATTTGGTACCTGGTGCTGCACCTGTAGCACGGGCACCTTATCGATTGGCGCCTTCCGAAATGAAAGAGTTATCTGAGCAACTGAAAGAGCTATCCGACAAAGGCTTTATAAGACCTAGTTCCTCGCCCTGGGGAGCTCCGGTCTTGTTTGTCAAGAAGAAGGACGAGTCATTCCGGATGTGCATTGATTATCAGGAATTGAATAAACTAACAGTGAAGAACCGTTATCTGCTCCCAAGAATTGATGATCTATTTGATCAGCTCTAAGGGTCGAGTGTCTACTCGAAAATTGACCTAAGGTCAGGTTATCACCAATTGAGGGTTCGAGAAGAAGACATTCCGAAGACTGCCTTCAGAACTCGTTATGGCCATTACGAATTTCAAGTTATGCCGTTTGGTTTGACAAACGCACCTGCCGTATTCATGGACCTTATGAATCGGGTATGCAAACCATATCTGGATAAATTCGTGATTGTCTTTATTGACGATATTCTGATATATTCGAAGAACAAGGAAGAACATGAAGAACACCTTAAGCAAATCTTAGAATTGCTTAAGAAGGAGGAGTTGTATGCCAAGTTTTCCAAATGTGAATTTTGGATTCCCAAAGTACAGTTCCTCGGTCACGTGATCGATAGTGAAGGAATTCATGTGGATCCAGCCAAGATTGAATCCATTAAAGATTGGACATCTCCTAAGTCACCAACGGAGATTCGTCAATTTTTAGGTCTTGCTGGGTATTACCGAAGATTCATTGAAGGGTTTTCAAAGATCGCAAAACCAATGACTAAACTTACTCAAAAGAAGGTCAAGTTTGAGTGGAGCGATAAACAAGAAGCAGCTTTTAAACTGTTGAAACAAAAGTTGTGCAGTGCACCAATCCTTGCATTACCTGAAGGAAGCGAAGATTTCATCGCATACTGCGATGCTTCGAAGAAGGGTTTGGGCGCTGTATTGATGCAAAGAGAAAAAGTGATTTCTTATGCATCACGCCAGTTGAAGATTCATGAGAAGAACTATACAACTCATGATTTGGAACTTGGAGCAGTGGTGTTCGCTCTCAAGATCTGGAGACATTATTTATATGGAACTAAGTGTACGGTGTTCACCGATCACAAGAGTTTGCAACACATTTTAGATCAAAAAGAGTTGAACATGAGGCAACGCCGATGGTTAGAGTTGCTAAGTGATTACGATTGCGATATTCGTTATCACCCGGGGAAAGCAAATGTCGTTGCTGATGCTTTGAGCAGGAAAGAACGAGAACCACCGTTAAGAGTTCGAGCCTTAGTCATGACTATTAGCTTGGATCTTCCCAAACAGATCCTGAATGCTCAGACTGAAGCGCGAAAACCAGAGAACCTTAAGAGTGAAGACGTTGGGGGAATGTTGATTGAAAATGCTAAATTTCCAGAAGCGATTAGAGAATAAAAGTTGGAACCACGTGCGAATGGAACCCTATGCCTCAATGGCAGGTCAATGGCAGAAGTTGGCTATCTTGTTATGGGATTTACGGACTGTAATCATACAATCCCACAAAATCAAAAATACCTCTAATTCATCCGAGTTCCGACAAAATGTTTAAAAATAAAAACCAAGACAAGAAGAGCATATTGAGGCCCAACAAGAAATCCGACATAGCCACTTTATGTTAGCAAGTGTATGACAACTGTTGCTTAAGGTCAAGGCTGAACATCAAAGGCCATCAGGATTTGTTTGGTACAAACCCAAGATACCCGCATGGAAGTGGACAACATCCCTATGATTTTGATCACAAAGAGCTTTCCTAAGACGTTCTCAAGGCTATGAACACAATATGGTTAGGTTCGTATGACACGGTCTCACTAAGTCAGCAATTTTTATATGAGACCATTAGAGAGACTGATCCTATGGATAAACTTGCAAGAATGTACCTAAAGGAGGTGGTCACGAGGCATGGAATACCTGTCTCAATCATTTGTGATCGTGACCCCGAATTCGCACAAATTTCTTTTTCTGGAGGTCACTATTCAGAAACGGCTTATGGGTGGGGTACTAATATAGGAAAAAATGAGTACTCTGCGTACCATCCACAAACAGACGGCATGAGCGAGAGGGACCATTTAAACTCTCAGGATATGTTGCCGTGCTTGTGCGATCAGACTTTGAGGAAAGGGTTGGTTAAAACCCACTCTTTGCCATTAGTCAGTTCTCAATAACAATAGCTACCACGCCATCATCAAGGTTGCGACACCTTCGAAGCACTGTATGGATCGAAAGTGACTTTCACGCAGGGGAGCTGTTTGTGGACATGAAGTTGGAGAAGCTCAAATACTTCGGCTTAGCAACATTCCCATAATCAAAAACTCACAGGTGAGACCACATGAGAAATCAACACCCAGATCAACGCAAAGGACATGCAAGAGCCGCTCGGATTCACACCCAAGAGTGTACCCTGTGACGTTGAAGACGGTAACAAAAGACCAATGGAATAGCCCAGTCGAGATATAAAGTTTATGCTTCAAAAGTTTTCGCTGCGCCATGGCGGCAAAGGGAGTCTTCAACACGTAAGTTGGCAAAAGAACGCAGAGGCGAAGTTAAATCCTAGAGTAAGTTGGAACCTTTATCACAAAAGGGATACTATAGCAAAAGGATTGTAGAGAGTTGCTATTTAACCGCATACACTCCTAAAGACAACAATAGCTAACTAATCACATAAAAAAACTTCCTGAAGAGGTTGTGAGCAGATTTCATAATACATTCATGTGTCCAACCCTGAAAAAGTGTCATGACCAGACGTAACCATTAGCCGAGATCCGTACGGATTAGTGCGCGCGACTTACCTTCACTATTCATCGACTGAAACAAAGTCAAAACTATCCGCAAATATTATATGAGTGTCCGTGAGGGAGTGGTGGGGGTGGTGGTGGCCGTAGAAGGTTCAAAACAGTTTGAAGCGCAAGGGAAGGCCGACTCCGCCCCCCATTAGTCATAGGTTTTCGAATGGAACGTCAACTCATCCATTAGAGAGTGTCCTAGTTGCACGTGGTGAACGTAAGACCAATTCAAGAAGAAATATCCACACCTTTCCACCATGACCACACCAACGTTAAGTGCTGCAATATGTGAGCGCATGTGGACAAGGCACATTTAAACGGGGGAAGTCTATAACACCCTGTGTACTCAATTCTTTGACGACATAGATAAATCCCAACGTAACCTTTTGTATAGTCCGCGATAGCATTAACATCGTAAAATTTAAGCAAATCGCGTAAGCTAAAAATTATCGTTAATGTAAACAGCATAAAATCATCAAACGATATTCCATCATCATGTGATATATAATTATTATTAATGATAATTATGGTCGTCGTTCATAAATGTATTATTGGTTTACGTAAGTAAATAACGTTTCGCGATAAAAGACGTTTAAGCATAACCGTAGGTCACGTTAATTTTATTAACGCTTCAACAATACCCACGTTTACCCCGATACCGTAAAGTTTTTAATAACTTTAGCCAAGTAAATGTTATTTACACCTTGTACACTAGAAATGAAACAATATGCAAGTAATTGCAAGTAAACACATCTTTATGTAATTTATACAAGTTGTAACTAGTATAAATTCATGCAAGTAAGCTAGCTAAGATAAAAAAAATATATAAATAAATCATATACTCCTTCCCTCATCATATCATACGACATACATGCATATGTATGATAGGAAAATGCAAATTTTATACACTTTGGTCAATGGTACATCTCTTGCAATTAAAACCTAGCCTTACCTTGTTTCTTTGACTCTTAACACATAAACAAGAATCCTTAAAACCCTCAAGGTGTTGTGTTGAATACTATTACTTACTTTTTGACCATTGAACCTTATAAGTGCAAGTAACTAATGAGAGATATCACTTACAACTCATAACACTTAGTAAAAATTCACAAAACTCTTTCCCTTGGTCTCATACAACCCACGGTTTGCAATCAACTCCCAACCAAATCCATATAAATTTTTCTACAACCTATACACTCCTATACACATCATATCTAAGACATTCTAAGATATTTCCAAGCATTGGTTAACCATATTCAAGCTTTAATCAAGAAAAGGGAAGCTAGGGTTTATTTAAGAAAACTAGGGTTTTCTTTGGTGCAAGCTTTGGATTTCTATCTAAACAAGGGTTTAGATTACATTGATCATCATCATCATACATCATAAGGTCATCTAGAACCCTTTGTGTTCTTTCAATATTCATTTTATGCATATGTTAGTTCTATTGTAGCTTGAATCACCATGTAGGATTTTTAACATGCAAATGGAGTTTTTACTTGTAATGATCATTTTGCACACTATTATATATGTTGAGATATTGCTAATATGATGTTAAAAGGGATGAGAAAGTTTTGTACCATATTAAGTTGGTGTAAAAATAATTAACTACAAAAGTAGTAAGGTATAAAAGCAAGGTTAAAAATGGATTCAACAAGGTCACTCAAAGATTCTGTCCAAAATTCGTATATATAACACATTATTTTATATTTTTATAAAGTAGTATGATTCACGACGATTCCCTAAAAAAAAAAACGAAAAAGGTAAGAAACTTGTCAAACGGATTTATAACGAAAAAGTTAGAGCGAAAACGAAGTATATATTCGAGGTATAAAAAAATCCAGCATTTGTTAAGTTAGTGGTTTCTGTCAGGATTTTAAGATGGCAATTGCGGCACTTTCGAGTCCGTTTCGGCCTTCGGCCGAAACATGAAAGTCGTTCGGAAGGTCGTTTTACTTCCCCGCGAGGTTCTTTAAGTCTAAAAGCGAGTGATAACGGGTCGTAAGGCGGGGGCAAAAATCTGGCTTTTTGGTAATTGATACACTGCATCAGATCTTGAATGCAAAATGTGTAAAACAAAAAAAAAAAAAAAAAAATAAAAAAAAAAAGTTTTAAGAGTTTTTGCTTTTTTCGCCCATTTCGGTCGAGTTTCGGGTCTCGGACAGAACTGGAAAGTTGTTCAAAATATCGTTTCGCATAAATTCTCTTTAGAACCCGAGTCATGAAAATGTGATTTAGTGGGTCATTATAGTCGGGTCAGACTTAGAAAGTAACCACAACACTACCAGTAGTAACCACAACACTACCAGGAGGAACCACAACACTACCAGGAGGAACCACAACACTACCAGTAGTAACCACAACACTACCAGGAGGAACCACAACACTACCAGGAGGAACCACAACACTACCAGGAGGAACCACAACACTACCAGGAGGAACGACAACACTACCAGGAGGAACTACAACACTACCAGGAATAACTAAAATTACATTATTCAGATATTTATAAATGTTTTACAATTATAAATATGTTTTCACTCAACAATTAGATGGTGATTAGCTAAATAGACTTATGCATGGTAGAGATTATTCAATGTGATTAGTACTTATACGACCTTAAATTAAATAGGTTGCATTCGACGATTTGCGTGACGCATTATTTGTGATACACTTGGTATTTGCTCACTCAAGGTGAGTTCATAGCCCCACGTTTTACATGCTTTTGTTTTACAAAGTTTTTGGGGTGAAAAACATGCAATGCTTTACAATTGGACACAAGTGGTTAAGTTTCATGTTATGATTACGTGTTGCCTAAGTAGCGATAACCCATATCTGAGCCCATTATCATGAACTGTCAATTGCGGGATTGTGAGCGCGAATGTTATTAATATATCTATTGGGTTTGACAACCCCGTTCGGGTGATTAGCTATCACTGGACAAACGAACGTATACCATGTCTGAATAGTAGTAGATTTGCGGGTTTAGAACACACCACGAGCAATGAAGCCAAATAATTTGGTATTCATACAACGTCAAGCTTCAGATGTCATGAGCTTAGAAGTCAACGCACTAACTTTATATGATGTCTGCATCTGTTGGCATTATCATACACTTGGGAAAACTTGTGGTCCACAATATATGATTTATCAAAGCCGACACCCCTACCATCTCGCCCCCCCCCCTATGAATTCACCAACATTATTGTTGACGTTTTAAAGCAATGTTTTTCAGGGGATCAATAAGCACGAGGTGCGATGGATACATTGGTGGTTTTGATTTGGATGTCATGCATTAAAGATTTTGTCGCATTTCATTTTGTTATCTGTTATGGGCTGAAAATCTTTGTATTTTGATCAAGTGAACAAGTTAAGCTTCGGGCTTATGTAACAATTACTTTGTTAAATCTAATGTATCATTTTCAAACGACTTTTTGGTCGTTCTATATATATCTTGTGTTATTGATCTGAGAAGTAACACGCCCCGGACCCTTATTCCGCTGCGACCCAATTTGGGGGTGTTACATGCATGTACTATGTTTGGCATGGCAAGGGTTGTAGTTTTACTTGCATGTACTGTGTTTAGCATGCAAGGGTTGTGGTCATGCTCTAATATAGTGCTCCAGCTGGTAGGCCCTTTAGGTGCGTAAGTGACATATCGGAGTTGCGGCTCCAAGAGCATTAGGATATGCTGGTTTTGGTGACTAGCGGGGATGCTAGGTCATCGCACATGATTAGCGGGGATGCTAAGTCATGGGTTTGTTGCATATATTCACTGTCATATAGTACAATTTTCCACTATTTAAATGATTGGCACATCAACTGGGTTTCGAGTCAAACCTACGAGCTCACCAACATTATTGTTGACGTTTTCGAGTATCATTTTCAGGTGAAGTTAATGTTCGTTAAGATTGTAGTGCATGTGGCAGACTTTTAGAGAATCCCGTAGGAATCTTGTTCGAAAGTCTTGCATTTGATGTTGTTATGGATTTGGTTTCTTGAGGATTAAGGATAAGATTGTGTGGACCCCTGCATAGGCTTATGGTTGTAATAATTGGCGACTATATGCTGTGTTCTTGATTTAGGACATCACTCAAGGTTGATTTGAGGTAGATGGTCATCGTGACACTTTCATTAATTCATTTTAGTTTCTCTTATGTATCTTTATGGTTTATGAGTGATCAGTATGTTTGCATTCGAAGTGATTCGCCGCTGACGGGGTGTGACAGAATGGTAATCAGAGCCAAGGTTATAGAGAACTAGGTGGTTTGGCCTAGACTATAACCTAGGAACCTTCATATAGTTGCATTATAGGATCTATGTGCGCGGTGTTCCGCTTATACGTGCTTATGTGATTATAGGGTATAGCATTAGTTAAGTCATTCATTTGAAATGTGTGAGCCTAATACTAAGTACCACTGGGAAATGATACGGGTATAAATGCGGTGGCCAACGTAATTATAAACGTATCACGACTCACGCATATTTAGTATTATCGTCCACACAAATCGGTGTTGACACCTTAGGACCGTAGTAGGCATAGTATAGTATATTAAGTTACCCTATACGTGTTGACCGTCCCACCTACCTAACATTGCCCATGTTCTCCCTCGTGTAGATAATGCCGCCAACGATGATGACCTGAAGTACTGGCCAGCCTGCTGTCGCATCACGAGGAGGAGTGAATAGTGGACGAGATGTAGAGATGGTGGTAGGACATGTTCTTTTGGTGATCAAGTAACGGTAGGATTGACAGTCAAGATGGCCAAGTAGGATTGGTTAGGGTAGTGAGGTGAATGATGGTGTTAACGTTAGTCCCTGGCTTCTCTACCATCAGTCACAACAGTTGTAAATTTACTTCTACTATTGTAGCCAAGTAGGAAACCAAGATAGATGTCAAGCAATTGAATGGAATCTAAAACGGCATGCATATTAATGACAACATTATTGGTGATGTTAGTTAGCGGTTTGTACCTATAAGGAGTTCCTAGCTTGTAACCCTAATGAGTATGATGGTAAGAAGAGGAGTCTATAGTGTATACCCATTTTGGATAGAGAAACAAGGAGTCAGTTCAGGTATATAAGTGGTTGTAGGGATAGTCCGAATAAAGTAAGTACATTGCTGGTTCATTGTTGTAAGCTCTACACGGGTGGAACTCTCAATCCACACACGAGGTAAGAGAGGTTCCATTGTATGTATGTCCTTGGAAAACTTTACGACTTTGACTAGAGAAGAAATTTTGCCCTAGTAATGAGATCAAAAGTGGAAACTAGAGTTGGGAAATCACCCATGGTCGGGGCTGGCCATGTTTGTAGATACTGATAGGTTTCATGAGTTGGCTAGGTTAGTTCCTCACTTAGTAACCCCTGAATTGGAGGAGTTTTCGGGTCAACTCAAAGAACTCCAATACAAAGGTTTCATTTGACCAAGCTAGTCGCCTTGGGGAGCACCGGTGTTGTTTGTTAAAAAAAGGACGGATCCATTATATGTGTAATTGATTCTAGAGAATTGAATAGAGTTTGACCATTAAGAACCGATTTCCACTCCTAGTATAATGACTATTATGACCAACTTCAAGGATCGCAGTACTTCTCTAAGATAGACCTTAGGTCCGAATACCATCAGCTGAGAGTGCATGAGGATGAATTCCAAAGACCGCGTTTAGAACTCGTTATGGACATTTTGAGTTCTCAGTAATGCCCTTTGGTTTGACTAACGCACCAGCGGTATTTATAGATCTAATGAACCGAGTGTGTAGCCTATCTAACAAGTTTTGTGATAGTGTTCATTGATGATATTTTGGTTTATTTTAAGACCCGAGAAGAGCATGAAATGTACCTAGGATTAGTCTTAGAATTGCTTAAGAAGGAGAAACTGTATGCTAAGTTTTCTAACTGTGAATTCTGGTTGCGAGAAGTACAGTTTCTAGGACATGTGATTAATGTAGATGGTATTCATGTAGACCCTAGTAAGATTGAAGCTGTTAAGAACTGGAAAGCCCCTAGAACTTCGTCCGATTCTTCATTCTTAGATTGCAGTTGTATTAGCCCCCCCCCCGTAGTTCATTGAGGACTTTTCTAAATAGTTAAGCCACTTACTGTCATGACTTCAGAAAGTAAAGATCTACGATTGGGGTGAGGAGCAGGAGAATGCATTTCAAACTTTTAAGGATAAGTTGTGTAATGCACCTGTTCTAGCTCTCCTCGATAGTCCAGAGGACTTTGTAGTATATTGTGATGCGTCCGGGTTAGGACTAGGATGTGTGTTGATGCAAAGAGGTAAGGTGATAGCCTATGCGTCTAGGCAGTTGAAAATTCATGAGAAGAATTATACCACCCATGATTTGGAGCTGGGTGCGGTAGTGTTTGCACTTAAGATTTAAAGAACATTATTTGTATGGTAAAAAAGAGTGTCATAATATATGGATCATAGAGAGACTCCAGCATATCTTAGTCAGAAAGAGTTAAATATGCTACAACGTTGTTTGATAGAGTTTTTTAAGTGATTATTGACTGTGAAGATCTCTCTACCCACCCTAGTAAGGCGAATTAGTGGCTAATGCACTAATTAGGAAATAGAGAGTGAAACCTAAGAGAGTTAGAGCTATGAAATGTTACCCTCTAGTGGAGTCTCAAGGAAGAGATACTACGCTCAGAAGCAGCATCGTGATGAGTCTGCGGATTGCAAGAAAGGATTAGATGAGATGATGGAACTTAGGAATGATGGAGCGTTGTATTACCTGGATCGAATATGGGTCCCTTTAAAGGGTGATGTGAGAACCCTGATAATAGGGTGAAGCCTAAAAGTCAAATTCTCTGTATCACCAGGGATTGATAAATGTATAATGACCTTAGAGACTAGTATTGGTGGCCGGGAATGAAGATGGATATAGTTGTTTATGTTAGTAGGTGTTTGACTTCTTTGAAGGTTAAGGCTGATCATTAAAGGTCGTCTGGCTTGCTCCAGTAACCTGAGATTCCCGAATGGAAATAGGAAGGGATAGTAATGGATTTTGTGACTAAGTTGCCTAGGACTAGTAGTGGGCATGACACAATCTAAGTCATTGTAGACCGATTAACTTAGTCTACTCATTTTCTACCTATGCGTGAAGATTATAAGATGGAGAGGTAATAAGCAAACTTTAATGAGATTGTTCCTAGGCATGGTGTGCCGATCTCGATCATATCTGATCGTGATAGTCGTTCACGTCGAGGTTTTGGCAGTCAATACAAGAGGCATTAGGAACCCATTTAGACATGAGTACGGCTTACCACCCTCAAACCGATGGTCAGAGTGAGCGTACTATTCATACTTTGGAAGACATGCTTAGAGCATGAGTCCTTGACTTCGGGGGAAGCTGGGATGTTCATCTTCCATTCGTTGAGTTTTCGTATAACAATAGTTATCATTCTAGTGTGAGATGTGCGCCTTTTAAGGCCTTGTATGGTAGGAAGTGTCGTTCCCTGATTATGTGGGCTGAGATTGGAGAGGGTCAGTTGATAGGACTTGCGTAGTATACAAAAGAGACCAATGAGAAGATCTCTAGATTAAGGATAGACGTAGAGGCTGCGCGGATCGTCAGAAAAGTATGCTGATAAGATGAAGGAAGCCACTAAGTTAGTTGTAGGTGACTATGTCTTGCTCAAAGTGTCGCTTTGGAAAGGTGTGGTACGCTTTGAGAAGAAAGGGAAATTAGCACCTAGGTTTGTTAGACCTTTTGAGATCATTGCGAAGGTAGGCCCAATGGCCTATCGGTTAGATTTGCCTAAGGAGTTGAATGGTGTTCATGACACGTTCCACGTGTCGAACTTTAAGAAGTGTTTGGCTGTGATCCAACACTGCAAGTGCCCTAGGATGAGATCCTAGTAGATGCTAAGTTGAATTTCATGGAGAAGCCTGTGGAAATCTTAGAATGAGAGGTTAAGAAATGGAAGCGGAGTAGAATTGCCATCGTCAAGGTTCGGTGGAATTCGAAACGTGGGCCTGAATTCACGTGGGAACGTGAAAGATTCAAGATAGACTTAAGTACCTGCATTTGTTTATGCTGATAAAGTAGTTAATTCGGGTGATAATTTCTCTTAAGGAGGGTGGAATATAACCTTTGCCCTTTTTGTGTTTTTAATATTCTAATTTAGTCCTTCGACAAATTTGACGATTGTCAGTTTACTTAGAATATGTACCGCGTTGACGGTGGTGAATTTATATGATCGAGGTAAATTATGGTTATATAGTGTATAATAATCCTTTTTAGAGGGTATTATTATGTTATGTATGTTCCGGGCGGTTGACCCGTGAATTTTCGAGAAATGCCAAAAAAAACGAGTCTCGACACGTCCATAAATGTCCAAATGAGTTTTTGGGAGGTTCAATATAGAAATATGTTAAGTAAATACTCTAAGTTATTGGAAAAGTATTTTTAAAGTGAATAAAAATGCTAAATAACTTTGGGGAATAATTTACGGTTGAGTTTTACGAGCTTTTAAGTGATACCGACACGAAAACAAAGACACTCGGGGGCATTGGATGCCTTAGCCGGTTATAAGACAAGTATAGGGGACAAGGAGGCTTAATTTTAGCTCTCTGGTCCCAACATGAGTTCATATATTTTGTATCTTTCATAACATGCTCATTTTATTTCTTGTTTTCAAAAAAAAATAAAACACACACTCTTGTGTGCTCTCCCTCTTGCGTCCAAAATAAGCCATACACACACATTTTATTTTCAAACTTTGAAAAAAAACATGAGAGTTTGGGTACTTCTGGGTTGATTCTAGTGCACGGGTTAGCATTTAAACAACGTTTGGGTTGTCCGGTTAGCGTCAAAATTTATTTTGAAGACCATTTTTGTAAGTCTTTCAAATTTATTTTTAACTTGTACTTTTGGGTTGCTAGTGATGCATAGATGTTAGTTGTACGGCCCGATTGTTAAAAATCGAAAGCGAAAAGTTTACAAATGGATGTTTAGGGTACGTTTGGGATTCGAAATAAAAAGGGAAAACATAAGGTTTTGTTAGTTTTGATATTGTGGTTGTGATGGTTGAAAAATATATATTTTCTATGTAGCTTATTTTGTTTATAGCTTGCTTTGGCTTATTTATTGGCTCGAATGAGCTTATTTTGAGCTTATTAGCTCACGACATATTAAGAAAATACAAGAAGGATATTTTTGGGTAATATCCTAGTATGTCTTATTTTTGTGGACTATTATTATAGTTTATGGTGATAACCAAATGCGATACGTAGCTTATTAGCTTATTTTAAGCTTAATATTCATATTTTGGAGCTTATGGGCTCACGACCTAATAAGCCTTGGTGAGCCGTGGCTTATCTAAGGTTTATTATGGTCCGGGTTACTTATTTACTTATTGATTTCAGCTTATATATGCTATCGGGCCTTGGTTTTGGGCTTAAAACGTATTTTGGATATAAAAAGTATAATGGATCCTTATTGGGCCTTAAAGCCCAATAAACCGTAACTGGTTATTTTGGGAGTTTTGACGAGCTTTTGGGAAGTAAAAAGTACTTGTGAAATTATATAGAAGGTTTTTTTGAGAAAGTATCTTGGTAAATGTGGTGAAATATGATTTTTTGAATTTGGTTCGGAAAGTGTCGAAATGTTGAAATTATTTGCAAATAAGGTTTGATAACCTTGGAAAACCTCATATAAACGTACGGGTCATGCCGAAATTTTGTAAAAAATCTATACTTAGAATTTTTACTTAAAACGTAAATTTTATTTTAATAATAAAATATTATTATTTTATTATTTTAATAAGTCGACTAAAAGACGAAAAATATATTTTTTCTCGAAACTTTTCCAAAATGTCTAGTAAACATAAACGTTCTATTTCGTATAGTATAAACGATATATTTATGGTAACTAAGTGTATCGAAAAGACTTATTGAAGTATATTTATAATTATTTATTATAAATATTTACTTATATTACTTATCTATTTTCTTAAATAGTATAAGTATAAGTATATTGTACTGAGATATGAATGAATATGGTATTTTGGAGTCATGTCGTCAACCATCACACCACTAAAAAGTTTAAGATAACCGTACAACGAGCTTCTAACCTCTATGCATCATACTTGAAAACTGTTTTGGAAATGAATGATTTAAAATGGGACATTAACTGGACTAGGTCGTGTGCGGACGTCGTTGCATTTGCTTGTGTGATATTGAGATTTCTGTGGAGACAGTTTGCTTGAGGTGAGTTCTCGTAACCCCACTTTTTACTGTTTTTCCGTTGGGAAAAAATAATACTCAAATGTGTTTTGAACTGTTTTCTGAACTGTGCGAAACGTGGTTTTGTTTTGGGGACAATTTATGTGCTTATGACTGCTATGTGAATATGTGTAATGTGATCTTACTTGCATGTACTCTGTTTGGCATGGCAAGGGATGTAGTTCTTTACCCTAATTTGCTCCAGCTGGTAGGCTTTAGGTGTAGTATGTCATCGGGGTTGCGACCTTAAGAGCATTGGTACGCGCTAGTAATAAGAGTAGCAGGGATGATAGGTCTTGGTATATGATTAGCGGGGATGCTAAGTCATGGGTTTGGTTTGCATATATTCACTGTCATATAGCACAAATGTCTAACTGTATGAGATATTGGTACAACGGCTAGGTTTTAAGTCAAAACACCTTAAGCAAATCTTAGAATTGCTTAAGAAGGGGAGATGTATGCCAAGTTCTTCAAATGTGAATTTGGATTCCCAAAGTTCAGTTCCTCGTCCGTGATCGCTAGTGAAGGAATTAATGTGGATCCAGCCAAGATTGAATCCATTAAAGATTGGACATCTCCTAAGTCACCAACGGAGATTCGTCAATTTTTAGGTCTTGTTGGGTATTACCGGAGGTTCATTGAAGGGTTTTCAAAGATCGCCAAACCAATGACTAAGCTTACTCAAAAGAAGGTCAAGTTTGAGTAGGGCGATAAACAAGAAGCAGCTTTTCAACTGTTGAAGCAAAAGTGTGCAGTCGCACCAAATCCTAGCATTACTGAAGGAAGCGAATATTTCATCCTCATACTGCGACGCTTTAAGAAGGTTTGGTACGCTGTGTTGATGCATCAGAGGAAAAGGTGATTTCTTATGCATCACGCCAGTTGAAGATTCATGAGAAGAACTATACAACTCATGATTTAGAACTTGGTGCAGTGGTGTTCGCTCTCAAGATCTGGAGACATTATTTATATGGAACTAAGTGTACGGTGTTCACCGATCACAAGAGTTTGCAACACATTTTAGATCAAAAAGAGTTGAACATGAGGCAACGCCGATGGTTAGAGTTGCTAAGTGATTACGATTGTGATATTCGTTATCACCCGGGGAAAGCAAATGTCATTGCTGATGCTTTAAGCAGGAAAGAACGAGAACCACCGTTAAGAGTTCGAGCCTTGATCTTAAATGCTCAGACCGAAGCGCGAAAACCAGAGAACATTAAGAGTGAAGACGTTGGGGGAATGTTGATTGAAAATGCTAAATTTCCAGAAGCGATTTGAGATCAAAGTTAGAAACCACGTGCGGATGGAACCCTGTGCCTCAATGGCAGAAGTTGGCTACCTTGTTATGGGGATTTACGGACTGTAATCATGCACGAATCCCACAAATCAAAATACTCTATTCATCCGGGTTCTGACAAAATGTACCAAGACATGAAGAAGCTATATTGGTGGCCCAACATGAAAGCCGACATAGCCACTTATGTTAGCAAGTGTTTGACCTGTGCTAAGGTCAAGGCCGTACATCAAAGGCCATCAGGATTGCTGGTACAACCCAAGATACCCGATGGAAGTGGGACAACAATATCTATGGATTTTGTACACGAAGTTCCTAAGGAAGTCTCAAGGCTATGACACAATTTGGGTGATCGTTGACCGACTCACTAAGTCTGCGATCTTCACACCAATGAGAGAGACCGATCCTTTGGATAAACTTGCAAGATTGTACCTAAAGGAGGTGGTCACGAGGCATGGAATACCTGTCTCAATCATTTGCGATCGTGACCCGAGATTCGCATCAAATTTCTGGAGGTCACTTCAGACGCTTTTGGGTACTAATTTAGATATGAGTACTGTGTACCATCCACAAACAGACGGGCAAAGCGAGAGGACCATTCAAACTCTCGAGGATATGTTGCGTGCTTGTGCGATCGACTTTGGAAAGGGTTGGGTTAACCATTTGCCATTAGTCGAGTTCTCATATAACAATAGCTATCACGCCAGCATCAAGGCTGCACCATTCGAAGCACTGTATGGTCGAAAGGTGTCGTTCAACCTGTTTGTTGAACTAAGTTGGAGAAGCTCAAATCCTCGGTCCAGAACTAATTCAAGAGACCACTGAGAAAATCATCCAGATCAAGCAAAGGATGCAAGCCGCTCGTGATCGACAGAAGAGTTACGCTGACTTGAAGCGTAAACCAATGGAATTCCAAGTCGGGGATAAAGTTATGCTTAAAGTTTCGCCTTGGAAAGGGGTCGTACGTTTTGGCAAACGGGGGAAGTTAAATCCTAGGTATGTTGGACCTTTCAAGGTGTTAGAAAAGGTTGGAGAGGTTGCTTACAAGCTCGATCTTCCTGAAGAGTTGAGTAGAGTTCATAATACGTTTCATGTGTCTAACCTGAAAAAGTGTCATGCCAACGAACCATTAGCCGTTCAGTTGGATGGACTTCATCTTGATGACAAACTTCATTTTGTTGAAGAACCATTTGAAATAGTGGGTCGTGAAGTTAAACGGTTGAAGAGAAGCCGAATCCCATTAGTCAAAGTTCGATGGAACTCCAAGAGAGGTCCTGAGTTCACGTGGGAACGTGAAGACCAATTCAAGAAGAAATACCCACACCTCTTCACCAGGACCGCATCGTCGTCAAGTGCTGCATTGTGAGCCTTAAGGACAAGGCTCGTTTAACGGGGGAAGTATATAACACCCTGTGTTTTCAAGTCATTGACGACATCGATAAATCCACAATGTTTTTTTAACCCTTTTTTTTTTTGTTTTTATTGTACGTGTTTACTTTAAATCATAAGCGATAGGTTAAATCGACGTACGCCAAATATTATCGTTTAATGTAAACGGGCAAATGCTCGTTGGATAAGCAACTGGTTAAGGGTTAAGCAGGTCACCCGTGTTAGACAATGAAAACTCCATAGGTATTATCTTTTATTGATCGACTATTTATAAGCCAAAACCCTAATGAACCTAAGCCCACAAACCAGGCTTGGGCCACTATCCTTATCACTTAACACTCCCTCGTAGTCCGAGCGGCGAAATCGCAAAAGCTCAAACTGGAGTAGTAAACTAGAAAAAAAACATTAACATGATAAAAGCATAACTGTAGTCGACTCATAACAAAACCGTACCAACAGTCAACTTTAGTTGACTGGTACCAACGGTCGACTAAGTCGACTGGTAACACAACCGTACCAACGGTCGATTTTAGGGAAAACAATAAAACAACATAATTTTTTTAATAATCAGACAAATACCCTCTTAACTTTGCTTTCTTCCTTATACCACTCAAATGTAACATCTCCAATAGTGTTTCGCGTCTCAACCTAGTCTTGCGATGAATCACTCTCATCAACCACTTTACGTGAATCAATTTCTTTAATTTCTTCATTTTTTGTTGTTCTTGTCCATTGGTGACGGCAAGAGGTGAGTGGAGCAGCAGAAGGGTTTTAGTTTTAGGGATAGGTGGTATAGAAAAATAAGGTTAAGGGTTTGATGGGGTGGTTTATGAGAGGCGGCTCAACATAACCACTCAAGTCTAAGGATCAGACCCGCTCTAATACCATTTAGCCAATGAAATCCTGTAGGTATAATCTTATTAATGATCATTATTTATAATGGTAAAACCCTAATACCCTAAACCCACAAACCGGGCATGGGCCTATTTATCCACTAATAAAGTTTACGTCACACACAAAAACAATAATTAATGTTATACATGACTCATGCGACATGTACTAATTAATACTAACATTTAGTTAAACAAAAGATTTGGTTTCATAGAATATTAAGGGCCCGTTTAGTTTGTTAGCATGAATCACAATGGGAATAGGTTTGGATATGAGGTAGAATGACAATAGATATGATTATATGTATCATTCCGAATGTTATTGTTTGGACTAAAAATTATGACATAGGTATCAATATTTATAACAGTGTCTTTTATCTTCAGTATAATATAAACAATAAAAAGGATACACATTGCCAAAATATATTCACCCATGTAAACACCGATTTCATATAAATCTTCATTCTACCTTTAACTTTTAGCACAAATAAAAGGGGTTGAAAGAATCAATCACTTCGATACTTATCATCGATACAAATGCTAAAAGTAAATTACAAATACTAAAAAAGCAACATAGATGTTAGCTAATATACACAGACATGAAAAAGACACAAACTTATCTCTATCATCTTGAACAGAGTAAGTTTCAATCTTGGATTCTTAGATTTTAATATTAATAATATGATATTTCAATAAATTGGAATGAATTTGTTTGATTTGTAAAAGGAAAAATAAAAGTTTGTTTACTAATAATATGTAAAGAGATGGAAACATGAGTGAAAGAAAGATATAGAGGAAGAAGATACTCTAAAAAATGTGTGGTTAAAAAAGAATTACAATAGGATCTATAGGAATGACTAGCAAAAGGAACCCATGCACATTGGTTTCGATCTATACCTATGATACCAAGATTTTATTATTATTTAATTTCCAAAGATTCAACCAAACTGTTGGGATTCTTGATTTGATGAGACAAAATAAATAAAAGAATGAAACATAAGGACTAAATCTAGCATATCAGAATTCTACAAGCTGGTGGAGAATTATGAAGATTTGGTCAAAGATTTACAAAATAAAGATAAGAAAGTATTTAAATTAGTTTAATTAGTTTCCTTATCATATTGATTTACTTCCTTTGTAAGTCATGATCTCTCCCTATATAAAGAGATCATAGACATAGGTTTTAGATATAGCAGAGTCGACTGATGAGAGTCGAATAGTAAAAGGTGTGTGTGTACACCATAGTTAGATAGTTAGTTGGTGTAGCCCCAAGATTGTGTTTGGGGAAAAAGGGAAACGTATGAATATAAAACCTTGTTTAACAATGATGATGTTCTTTATTTAATTCCATTGTGCATATTGTTTTCATTGTTATTGTTAATCCTAGATATAAAGATCTAACCAATATGAGCTTAAATGATCTCAACATGTGATATCAGAGCCTGGTGGCTCTAGATCTAGGATCTACAAGGTTTTTGAAGAAACCCTAAAACCTTAAATTTCAAGAAATTGTTTTGTGATAAAAGTTTTTTGGGGTTTTGAAGATAAATTGCTATAACAGTGTTTATAATCATCCTCTCTACCTATTATGGGTATGCAATATGATTGTAAATCATTGTTATTATTTAAGGGTTTCTTGAACATTTACAATGAAGCAGTAAGTCGACAAGAAAAGGTTTCATGGGTCCTTTTGGCAAATGTTTTTATAAGAAACAGCAGGTTGTTATTGGATCTGATGGTGTCGATCTGTAGCATGGGTTCATTCTCTCATGGAATATGATACATAAAGGAACGTGCTATTAGGGTCGAATGCTAAGGTGTTTCTACTGCTTGATTAATGTTAATACTGCTTTTATTATTTAATACTGCTAAGGTTCCAATGATGATAAAAGGTTAATACTGTTGGAAAGAGTATTTATGCTTCTATATTAAGGTTGGTCATTAATCGTTAATACTGCCAAACGAAGGTTAGTGTTGCTCGAGTTAAAGGTTAATACTGCTTATGAGCACTTACTTCTGTGTATAACGATTAAATGTTGCTGGCATATTGTTAATACTATTCGAATAACAAGTTACTGATTGCAAGGCGAACAAAAAGTTTTTACAGAGCCTGGAGATGGCGTCAGGATTTTTCCTAACAGTGTCGCTAGTCCAGCTACAGTAAAATTCGTATTTTTTCAAATTTTTTCAAATTTATTTTTGTATAATTTCTAGAATTTTTAATTATCCTAATCCTTGTAGAAAGCCACGATTATTGTAACACCCCCAAATTGGGTCGCAGCGGAATAAGGGTCCGGGGCGTGTTACTTCTCAGATCAATAACACAAGATATATATAGAACGACCAAAAAGTCATTTGAAAACGATACATTGGATTTAACAAAGTAATTGTTACATAAGCCGAAGCTTAACTTGTTCACTTGATCAAAATACAAAGATTTTCAGCCCATAACAGATAACAAAATGAAATGCGACAAAATCTTTAATGCATGACATCCAAATCAAAACCACCAATGTATCCATCGCACCTCGTGCTTATTGATCCCCTGAAAAACATTGCTTTAAAACGTCAACAACAATGTTGGTGAATTCATAGGTTTGATAAATCATATATTGTAGGACCACAAGATTTCCCAAGTGTATGATAATGCAACAGATGCAGACATCATATAAATGTAATTACGTTGCTCTAAGCTCATGGCTCTGAAGCTTGACGTGTGTGAATGCCTAATAATGGGCCTACATTGCGTGGTGATGTTCTAACCGCAACATCCTATTATTCGACATGGTATCGTTCGTTTGTCTTGTGATAGCTAATCAACCGACGGGCGTGTCATCCCAATAGATCTATTAATAACATTCGCGCTCACAATCCCGCAATTGACAGTTCATGATAATGGGCTCAGATATGGGTTATCGCTACTTAGGCAACACGTAATCATAACACTGAACTTAACCATTGTGTCCAATTGTATAAGCATTGCATGTTTTATTAAACCCAAAAACTTTCATAAAACAAAAGCATCTAAAACGTGGGCTATGACTCACCTTGAGTGAGTAATGCGAAGTATTATCACAAATATAACGCGCACGCGATTGATCAAATGCACCTAATTAAATTAACGTCGTATATGTATCTAATTACATTAAGTACTCTACCATGCATAAGTCTGTATAGCTATTCACCATCTAAATGGTTAAGTTGACAACATGTTTATTAAAATTAAAAACTGTTTATAAATATACTTTTGGTTAAAAATCTCATAACTTTTACGTTTCTTAATCCGTTTCTTGCGTTTTTATGCCCATTCTTGCGTATTAAGACGAGTTATCATATTTTGACTTTTTCCATATTTTGACCCCCTGGTGAACAGTAACTTTTACTGTTCACATCAGACGTAAGTTTTATTTAACTCGTATTTGTTGTCGTAAACCCCGTAAATGTCGTATTTTATTCGTTATAGCTCCGTTTTTAGCGATTCTTTCGAGCACGATCTCGTAATTGAAAGTTCTATAATTTTATGAGGTTTACAAAAATAAAAAAAAAATAAAAAATATAACTTTCTGTCAAATTAGTAACTTTATAAAAATTGTTTATAAAGTATTAATTGTACTTTAAACTCGCGAAATTCATAACTCGTTCGTTATTAATTGAAAAATTACGATTCTTATCATTTTGGAATCCTAAAAATATGTATAATTTGTTAAAAATATCAACACTTGCTGTTTATACAATTTTTATAAAATGTTTTTATAAAAATTCTTTTACGACTTCGTTTAATAGCGTATAACTTGTTTTTACCGTAACTTTTTCGTTATTAATCCGTTTGACAAGTTTCTTACCTTTTCGGAATCGTCGTGAAATGTATTATCTTATAAAAATATATTACAAGTATACATAAACACGAATTTGGACAGAATGTTTACATGACTTTGATAAGTCCATTTTCAACCTTTGTTTCCTTTATTTATTATCTCATAATCGGCTCCCCAGAAAGCTCTGCCGGGCTCAGAGTCGGTGTAGACGGAAGTGTAGGTAACATCTGACGTCGCAGAAGACATGGTTACTGCAAAAAGTAAAATAACTTATATAAGTATCTCTTATAAGAAAATTCGATATGTTATGTCTGTAAGGCTTTTAATAATAAAGTCCTTATAGTAGTATACGTAATATTATTTATATACACGTATATCAATTGGGTAAGCACTTAGTACCCTACTAATGCTTAACCAATGCATGTCATATAAACATATATGCGCTAGAAGTAAACAAGTAATGCATGTATGTCCCTCACAAATCCCATTTGTGAAAACAGTTTTGAAAATGGTTATAGTCCAGACAAAAACTTTTGACCTGGTTCTCTATAACCTTGGCTCTGGTACCAATCTGTAACACCCTCAAATCTGAGTATGCAGCGGAATGTTGAATATCCGAAGGCGTTACATTATTGGGTCAATAGCACAAGATCTGAGAACGACTACTAAACGTGTCGTTTGAAAAAGATACATTGGATTAACAAAATACTTGTTTGTTACATAAGCTCATGGCTTCAAATAGTTCAACAAAATAGATAAAGATTCCGGTTTATAACAATTGTCCCCAAAGTGTAATAAGACCCCAAATCTTAAGTGTTGACTCTTCAATTATTGACTCCCAATGTATCATCGCACCTCGTGCCTTATTGACCTGAAAAACATGCTTAAAACGTCAACATAAAGTTGGTGAAATTCATAGGTTTATGTAAATCGATGGTAGGACCGCAAGATTTCCAAGTGTATGATTAAGCAACAAATGCAAACATCATAAAAAGTAATTACGTTTCCTAAGCTCATGACACCGAGGCTCGACATATATGGATGCAAATATAATTTGCCAACAGGTGTCCGTGAATGATGTGCTAACCCTGCAACATCCCAAGTTCGACATGGTATGCGTTCGTTCCCAGTGATAGCTAGTCACCCGAACGGGGATTGTCAATCCCTAATAGATCTATCCATAACATTCGCGCCCACACAATGTAATTCCCAATCACATCTATGCAATTAACAGTTCATGATCATGGACATAATGGGTTATGGTAACTTAGGCAAACACGTAATCATGGTATAAAATGTACACTTGCGTCCAGTTTGTAAAACAAAGCATGTTATCACCCCAAGGATGTAAATCATTTAAATAATTGTAAAGCATGGGGCTATGAACTCACCTTAGCCGGTAGTTCTCTGAATGATAACAGTTCTGGAAGTTCAAGTTTGTAAGCAACTTATCTCACTCTTTCTATCTCACCTTAATAAGGTCAACATACTAGGGTTCAACTTCCCCCGATTTGCCAAACGTCCTACCGACCCTTTCCAGGCGAGACCGTAAGGCATGACTTTGTCCACCGACTTGAATTCCATTGGTTTAGCTTCAAGTAAGCGTAACTCTTATGATCAGATCTACGAGCGGCTTGCATCCTTTGCTTGATTCTGATTGATTTTCTCCTGAGGTTTCTTGAATTAGTTCGGGACCGTGATTTGAGCTTCTCCACTTCAGTCAAACATAAAGGGTGAACGGACACTTTCGACAATAAGTGTTCAGAATGGTGCGGCCTTGATGCTGGCATGATAGCTATTGTTATATGAGAACTCGACTAATGGCAAATGGTTAACCCAACCCTTTCCAAAGTCGATCGCACAAGCACGCAGCATATCCTCGAGAGTTTGAATGGTCCTCTCACTCTGCCCGTCTGTTTGTGGATGGTATGCAGTACTCATATCTAAATTAGTACCCAAAGCGTTCTGAAGTGACCTCCAGAAATTTGATGCGAATCTTGGGTCACAATCACAAATGATCGAGACGGGTATCCCATGCCTCGTGACCACCTCCTTTAGGTACAATCTTGCGAGTTTATCCAAAGGATCAGTCTCTCTCATTGGTGTGAAGATCGCAGACTTGGTGAGTCGGTCCATGATTGCAGTTTTACGTACCTATAAAATATATAATAATAATACTACTTAGGTAAATTCCAACTATTCACCTTTAACTAAGGTAAAAAGTTTAAAATTTACAAAAATAATATATAAAATATATAATATACGTATGTTTAACCGGGTAAGTATGATCACCCGGGTCGTTTCCCCAATGACTAGTGAAATTGAAACCACGCTTAGGTTCGGATCCTGATTTGAATGAAGCAAAGATATTTGATTTTGGAAAGATATAAAATAAACAATTAAACAAATATGAACGCAACTAGTAAGCAATTAGACTGAATTTACCCAAAAAAATGTAAACTAAAATTTTGCTAAATAAAGAAAAGTTGCTGAAAACTATTAAAAATAAAAGCCCTAATTTTTATCTTTTTATAAAAGTTTAATTGAACTAATTAAAACTTAACCCTAATTATTAATTAAAACTTAATAAACTAATTTAAAACTTAACTAATGGACTAATGGTGCAAAAGTCTAGGAAACTAAAAGAGAAACTAACAGACTAACGGAGGGACTAACTGAAAAACCAATTAAATCGCAAAGTTACACTTTCAACCTAGAGAATCTATCCGGAGACATTAAACTCAGACCCAATAAGCTATTCGAATTTTAAAGGAGCTTAAATGAAAAACTCAAAGAAGCAAAGTTGTAAAGGAAGCAGGGGGAATAAGATTAATAAAGGCTACATGGGCTGAAACTCACAATAAGTCTAAAAGAAAAAAGAGCTTATCTATAAGTGTTACAGAAAGTTAGGGCTTATCACTTTGGTTTAGAAATATAAGCTATAAAAAACTAAAAACTAGATCAAAATGAAAAAGGAAAGAAGTTCTAAAAAGCTTATGATATGCTTAATCTATAAATGAAAAGAAATTAATAGCGTGAAACTACTTTTATTCTACTGAAGTGTTCAAGAAATACACATACTCAGGAAACTAAGCAACGTATCTCAAAATCCAATTAAGCTAAAAACTTTAAATCAAGACATAAACTAGACTCTGAAACTTAAAGGCTATTAACCTACTTTTTATCATCAAATAAGCTATAAAATCTAGACTTAAAGGCTGAATTAACAAATTTAAATCCTAAAGTTTCTAAGTACTGTTTTTGGCTTTTTAACTTTTTGACAGCTAAATTAAACTAAGATAATAAGCTAGAAAATGAATTTAAAGACTTAAACTATATTAAGCTATATGAAAACTTAAATTCTACTGAATTTGATAAGCTAAATCCTAAAATTACTTATCTGAATTAAGCTAAGAACACAGCAGTACTAACTTATGTTAGTACTGGTAGTGTAAAAGTTCAGCAGTACTTTCAAGTGAAAGTACTGTTGGTGCAATTTTTGACTTTTGAAAACTAAATAAGCAATAAAATAAGCTAGAAAATGAAAACTAAATCTAAATAAGCTAAAACTAAGCTAAATTCTACTGAGATTAAAGCTGACAGTACTAACTTATGAAAGCAGTACTAACTTGGAAGTTAGTACTGGTAGTGTAAAGGCTCAGCAGTATTAACTCACGTTAATACTGCTAGTGCAAATTAAGAGTGCACTAAACCAAACACTACTTAACCATTATGACAGATTTGAGAAAAGCTTTTTAAGAGAAATTCAATGAACAAATACTAAATACCAGAATAAAACTAGCTTAAACAAACTTAACAATCATGATTACAAAACTGAATAAGCTTTAATCTAAGGATCCGTAATAATTAACTAATGTTTTTGGATTTTATGATGTTATTTATGACAGAAATTGATAAACTAAAGATCTATTAATTTACTTATAGCAAAAACAGATAAAGCAACATAAACTAATAAATACTAGAAAAAGCATTAAAACTATAAGCAATAGAGCAAGCAAAGACAAGCATATTAAGCATATAAACTAAAATTAAGCAAGTTAAAACTGAAATGATCGATGAAATGAAAAGAGAAATCTACACTTGATCCTTTAGCTAAACAAAGGAACAAATAAAGGCAGCTACAAGCTCTCTAGTTATGCACTAAGCTAGAGTCTAAGTCCTTGGGATCATCTTCCAAGGTTAGTATCCCCTTCCAAAAGCTTAGATCCAATCAGATCCATGTAAGTTTAAACTAATTAAAGGTTTAGATAAGATTAATACTGAATTCAAACAGCTCTATTTCAGCTTATAGACTGAAAGAGCTTAATATGAGCTTATTGAGACAATTTTAGCTTATTAAGAGAGCTTATGACTTAAGAAGAAAGCTTATAAAAGGGATTTAAAACACCTAAAAACTGAAGTTCATTAAGTAAATAACCTGAATTACAATTACTTGAAAAAGGAAAATTAATAAAAACACGAATTTAATCTAGACAAATTATTAAAAACAGATATATAGAAACAGACTCCAATATAAAAAGGATTTAAAAACTAGATGCTGAAAATATGGTTCCAGTACTCTTTGTGTGTGTGAGATAGTGAGGTCTTTTTATGTGCCCAAGATGAAGCTTTAGGACTTAGCCTTGCTCACCAAACTTTTAATCTCTGCCATTCATTTCTTCAATCATTTGATCTATATTGTGGGACGTTGGATCATTTTGTGGACACCTGAGGATTGCCAGCGTGGCATTCTTTGATGTGACGTTTGTGTTAGTTTTGTGATTCTATTAGCACAAAACCCACATAAACTTGTGCTTCATTAATTGTTGGAGTGCTCTTCTTTAATGATATCTTGATAGGACTATTGATTTGACCTGGGTTTGTGATGTAGACCTCATTGAAATTGACTTAATCACCTTTAATTTTATTTGCCACCTTGTTTTTACCATGGGGGTGAAATGAAGAAGATGATGAATAGTAAATGTAGTTCCCGCTTATTTTCTTCGACAGTTAAAACTGTTTATCTTTGGGAAGTTAACACTTTTAGTCCTTGTCTTTCTTTTCTCTCTCTCAAGTTATAAATAACTTTCGAGAAATGCAAGAATGGCCCTTGGAGAAGAAAATTGGCTAAAGCTTTGGATCTTTGGCACTTATTTTGATCTCTTTATGATTTCGTTTATACCCTTGTGTCCGTGTTTGCTTGCTTTTGACTGTTTTCTTGTGATTTTTGACTCAACCGTACCTGCACACACAAAACACAAATACAAGCATATTTTTGCCATTTTTGGTCTGTTTTGGGTTTATTTGGGTTATTTTAGGTATAAATGGATATGTGTATTTTACACCTATCAAAATTCCCCAAACTAAACGATTGCGTGTCCTCACGCAATATCACATGCCTTATAACCAAATACCTCGAAAAATCCCCAAACTAAACCTTTGAAAAGTAGCAAAGATTTTTGTTTGAGAGAGATAAGAGATCACAAGTTATAAAACACCCAACTTCCCATTTTCTAAGATTTTTTCTCTTTTTATGGTTTTTCTTGATAATTAACTACCTAACTACAACTTATTTGTGTTGACATAATGTATTGCTTTCATTACCTCATTGGTAACTTTTAGGATCATAGAATAAAAAGCACAATTAAGTGTCTAAAAGATAACTTCATCATCCCCGATTTTTCACTTTTCCCATGCTAAGCTAAAAAACAAGATCATTGTTAAATACAGTCTGATACTAGCACGTACTCATAAAAATACTTATTGTGTACTTACTTTTCCTCCCGCAAATCCTATTTTGTATCTCTGGGTTTTACTTAAGTCATATACCGAAGGTCTTTAAAAGGATTTTGTTTCGATACTTATTATTCCAAAAAAAAGTGTATATGGTAAGACGCTAATAATTAAAGCTCCTTAGCCCTTTTACAAGATCAAATGCAATCAAGTTAAAGGTCCACATCGATGGCAACCAAATATTTGGCTTTTATTTGGCTTATTAAGCAAGACACCATTCATTCATTACACCTTAAGGCCTTTAAGACATGAATGGATCACAATCTCATTTGCACCATATAACCATTAGGCTCTTTAAGGTCCACCAAAACAAGACAAAAATTAAGCAACATTATTAAACCTCAGTCCTTTAGTAGGCTACAACATCGGCCACGCCTCTGACAAGATGTAGCAAACATATTTCGACTTTGGATTATATAAGTAAAACCGGTGCCTTTTATCTCGAAGCCACATCGATTGGCAAGTCTGACAAGCAGGTTGGTTTATATCTACTTATTATGACCCGGACCCTACCTTTATGACAACCTCAAACCAACGCGGCCACGACTCTGACAGATGAAGTATCTGCAGAATTTATTATATTTTTGTATTTTTATGCCAAATTAAGTATTCCTGATGTGTACTCATCCTAATCACAAAGGAACTAAAGAAAACTTCTATTAGCTAATTATTAACCAAAAAACCATACAACTCTATTTATTAAACATTTATATATAGAGGTGAAACATGCTAATGGGAGAAAAAGCCACAAGTAATACATATGAGCTTGAAAGAAAACCAACTATTCTACGTTTAATATCATGACTTATAAATAACACTATCATTTCTCGTTCTTCACAAAAGAAATTTTGCAAATACTTAGCCTTATAAAATCCAACTTGGCATATTTAAAATCTACTTGAGATTAGCACAAGCTTTCATTTACTAACGATTCAAGTCTAGCATGTTTAAAGTCTATATGAGACTAGCACAAACTATCATCATTAATTGTTAAGGGAAAAAGCTAGAACTCTACACGTACGATCGGGTCAAAAATTACTTCTTATTCTTACCAGCGGAAAACCTACATTTTTGTCTTATTATTATTATTATTTTTTTTTTTTTAGATTAAAAATTTAAAATTTTTGCTATTTTTGTGGGAGAACCGGGTACGTGAGAAACACAATAAGCAGGCACATCAAATCGATAGATTCCCTCCCCAAACTAAAATGAAACATTGTCCTCAATGTTTAAAGTCGGGTTCCTACGAAAATCTAAGCCGTTTATTAAGTAGACAAAGATAATTCGTTAATCGATAATGATGAAAGGATATTGATCTCCCCAAACTAATTTCACACAAAGGATGAGAAACTCGAGTGCTTCGGAATTAGGCATCGAACACGAGAGGATTCTTGAAATGTTGGGTTAATCCTGCCAAATCACAACACAGACAACAAACAACGAGAAACGAAGAGGATGGGCCCCTCAACATCACAACACATTAGAGGTTAGAAAATAAAATAGAAAGAAAAGGATAAGCATGGGGTGAACTCCCACGAAGCGGCTTTGTTTTTGATTACCGAGTCGCAAGCTCGACTCGATCCCTGAATTCAGTTAAGCGGCTTTGTTTTTTGTCACAACGAGTCGCAAGCTCGACTCGATCCCTGAATTAATTTGTCCTTAAGGAGAGCAACACTTAGAAACTTTCATTGAAACTGCCACTGGATTATGAAACATGATGATGCCGGGGTCAAAAACAAAATTCTCACTTCAAAAGGAGAAAATCAAAGGTGATTCCTCGGTGTAAGTGAAGTGTGGAAGAAAAATCCAAATGATAAATGTGAAGGAATTGACATCTTCAACATTTAGAGGAAACGTCTTTTGATTTTGGTAGAAATTAAGCACAACATTCTTCAAACATTCATCTGGAGGTCTGGCGGGAGGAAGAAGAAATGACGGTTCTTTGAAAACTAAAAGAGTCCTGACGGAAATGTTCTCTTTTAACTTCTCCTCCAATGTTACAATAAATTTTTAATCATGAATGACATGAATAAACTAGTATAACCTGTTTGAATACTTTGTCTCATTTCCGAGAGAATTCCAAGATAACACTAGCCGAACAACTCCGCAGTGAAAAGGCGAAGTCGGAATCTAACAAAGGATGTGTAAAATACATGATTCGTTGGAATCAAGTTTAAAAACGGTTAAGTCCTTTTTACAATCTTTCATTTGGAAAAATGAATATTGAAATAATCGTGTTATCAAAAGTGATTTGTATCGCATATCAATGACATCCAATTGGTATTCTCACTTGAAACTTAGTTGTCTTCATCTTAACTTTTTAACTCTAATTCTTGAGGAGGTTTTGGTTTCTTATGCAAGTATCTTGCTAAAAGACAAAGGATTTTCCTTCTTATCAAAACACGATACATCATTCTCCATACAAATCGGATCAACGAGAAAAACATCGATATCTTCTTTGAACGATCCTTCTCTCTGGTGAGAGTAGGGGAAGTAGGATTGCTACTTGAAACTTCAAAGGTGGGAGGGCGGGTAAGATCAATTCCCGGTGGAATCGAAACATTTTCTTCCGGTGAAGTAAGTGTGAAGGAAGAAGAAGACTTAATCTCGGTATCCTTATCGTTTTCTTCAAAGAGAGGATTCACGTTACTAGATTTGAAATTATCATCGAATTCGAATTGAGGATTTGAAATAATTCGAAACGTTTCTTCTTGAAAGTCCTTTTCAAGAATGGAAACATCATCACCTGGTGGTAATGAGTTAGGAGGATGAAACATTCGGTGAATTCCTTGTAAATAGAATCACTATCTTCATCGACGAAGAACTAGGAAAGGAATCACGGATTGAATTGGGGGACTTACTCCACTATACATCTGAGCAAATAAGTCCTTAAAACCAATGTAATTCGGAACGTTAAAAATATCAATCATGTTGATTGATTCAACTCTTTGAATACCATTAAGTTTCGATTTTTCACTTTGCATGTTCAACGTTAAACTTTCATTTCCATCACGAGGATCAACTTTTCGTCGTAAACATCAATTAAAGCTCGTGCGGTTCGTAAAAATGGTCTTCCGAGAATTAAAGGAATTTGTTCGTCGGGAGCGTAATCAACAATTACAAAATCGGCCGGGTACGTAAACTTTCCTATGGGAACAAGCACATCCTTACAAATCCCATCTGGTCGACAAAGTTGACGGTTAGCTAACTCGAGAGTCATTTGGGTTGATTCGAGGTTAGTAAAACCTAACCTATGAAAGACCGAGAGAGGCATTAAGTTGATACTAGCTCCAAAATTGGCTAAACCTTGACATTTAAGTTTTGAAAAATCACATGGTATGATAAATCGACAAGAATCTCCCAATTTCCTCGGCCATTTCTAAGAATTACGGCACTGAACAAAATTTCACACCAGGAGTATTAAGCAAGTTCTTCAAGTTTTTCTTATTAGCAGCAAAGATCTTTTAACATTTATGTATTTTCGGCATAGAATCAATGCACCGCAAGAGAAATATTGAAATGCAGGTTGTTAAAAACATTTTTCAAAACTTTTGAAGTTGAACCTTGTCTTTATCTTGCTTTTTTTCTACATTTCTTCTTTCCGGGTAAGGAAGCTTAAGTTCATATGTTTTAGGACAATTGACATATCCCTCTTGATTCACTTTTGTTGTTGTTTGAGAATTTGTCTCTTGAACTTTTTGGGTTAGAGGAGGTGGGACAGGATCCGTTGACGTCTCCCTCTACCACATCATCCGATTAACAAATTAGAGAGGCATAGGAATGGAAGGCCCTTTGTAAGAAACTCCGCTTCGAGTTGTTATTGCCTTGGCTTCGTTCCTTGGATTTGGTACGGTATTGCTCGATAAAGTACTTGAACTTGAAGCTTGGTTGGTATTGCCTAAATCATTAATCTTGGTGCAAAGGCCTGTTAACAAACTTGTAACATTTGTCATTTGATTTTGCAAACCTTGATTTTGATTTTGCACATTCTTTAATACCGCATCGTTTGCTCTGACGTAACTCTCAAAATCCGTTTTAGACACACTATTTGTTGGAGGTTGGTAAGGTAAAACTTGATTGATTGGTGTGGTTGGTAATGGTGGGAGGTCTTGATAAACTTGATTTGGTTGTTTTGACGGTATGATTAAAATTTCCTCCACCGGTTTTGGTTAAACTTAGAATTGCATTCCTGGTATCGGTTTTTTGGTTGTCTTGGACATTCGTAATGATTGAAACCCGTGGTTTCATTTACTTGCCAAATTGGAAGGTTTGGTTTTCTTGGATAAAATTACCAACGTTTGCGGATTGTTGAAATTGTTTGGGATGTTGTCATGAAAAATGGGAAAATCGTTTCCACCTCGAGTTAACGAGCAAATGGTTAAAATGGTGATTTTGATCCACAATAACACATACTATCCTCAACTACTACTGCTTTGACTGCAGGAGTAGTAACAACTAAGCTTTCATTAATTCCTCATTTGGTTCATCTTGATAGTCAACTTATCCTCGAAGAAGCGGCTCTTTGTTGCGATATCGAAAGAATTATTAGAAAGGTGAAGAAATAGAAAGAGGAGCATTCCGTACTCACTCTTGGAATCATTATACGACTTCTTGAGTAACGAACTTTTGACTTACTTTCAATAATACGCAAACCTTCTTGAGGCATTTGTCTAAGAAATTGCCACCTGCGGCGGAATCTAAGGCATCTTGATCGTTTGAATTTAAAGAATTGTAAAAAGTATCGAGTTTGTGTAATTCCGAAAAGCCATGGTGAGGACATTGACGAAGGAGTCCTTTAAAACGTTCCCATGCTTCATTGAAGGTTTCGTTCGGAATTTTTGTAAAAAGTAATGACACATTTCCGATATATAAGTGGTTTTTGAAGGTGGGAAGTATTGATAATGAATTTTGAAACCAAGGTCGCTATGTTGAGAATTGATCTAGGAGGTTCCTTGTCTAACCAATCTCGGGCTTCACCGTCTAGAGAAAAAGGGAAAAGCAAAAGCTTTACCGAAGTGTTCGGAACTTCGGGATGTCTAAACGTTGAAGTGACCTTGTTGAAAAATCGAAGGTGATTGTGAGGGTCTTGTCTACCCGTAAACTTATTGCTTTGCACAAGATTGATTAAAGGTTGTTTAAGCTCGAAATTATTAGCATTGATTGGTGGAACAACTATAGCATCTTCATACCCCTCGATGGGTGCTTGTAACATTTGGGCCATAGTTCGATTGTCGGCCATTGGAACAACGTTTTGATTGACAATTGGTTCTTCTAAATCAAAATTTTCAACAACAACCGGAAGAGTTTGTTGTCGACGTCTTCGAGATTGCGAACGAGTGCGCATAAAAAGAAAAACTAACAATTAAAAAAAACAAAACTTTACACTAATTTTTATTTTTTTTATTTTTTTTAATTATTTTTTTTACAATGAATTTTAACGGTTACACGAAAGAGACTTAAACCAAATAATCAACTACTTCACGGTAGCTCTTGAAAATTGCTTTTCAAGGTGAGCCGTACTTCGTAGTTCGATTTGGGAACCAACAAGTTCACCGGAAATTGAAATGATAACACCTCCGTTGAGAATGTTATATTTTGGTATTTTTACCAATTGGTGATTTTTATTTCTTTAATTAAAAAGGAAGATTTTTTATATTTTTGATTTTTTTTTATCTTTTACTTATATTAAAAAGAAAAGGAAAATATTTTTTACTTTTTATATTTTTTTTTGATTTTTTGGATTTTTGAATTTTAAAACAAGAATGAAACTTTCGAGGACGAAAGGATCTTCAAACCAAATCAACAAACACAAAACGAAAGAATCGTAAACACTAATCCCCGGCAGCGGCGCCAAAAACTGATTGAGAGTTTTATACACGTAAAATATATATAAAATATAATACTTTTAAAAGAGTAATTAAGAAAATTACCAAGTTACCCTTGATAAAATTCACTCTCAAAAATATATAATATAATATATAATACGTATATTAAACCGGGTAAGTATGATCACCCGGGTCGTTTCCCCAACGACTAGTGAAATTGAAACCACGTTTTAGTTCGGATTCTGATTTGAATAAAACAAAGACATTTTTGATAATCTATATCTACTAAATAAAAGAAATTTAAACAATTAAATCCTAAAAAATTTTAGAAAAATTACACTAAATAAAGAAAGTGTGCAGAAATTTTATAAAAATAAAAGCCCTAATTTTTACTTTTTGCTTAAAGTTTAATTAAACTAATTAAAACCTAACCCTAACTATTAATTAAAACTTAATAAACTAATTAAAAACTAACTTAGGGACTAACTGTGAAAAAGACTTAAGGACTAACGGGCTAAAACATTTAACGGGCAAGGATTAACTGGAAAACAACTAAAACAGAAAAATTACAGGAATGGTCCCTGAGGACTTACCCCGACAACAAACTAAGTCCAATTATAAGCTCAAATTCTAAAAGTGCTTATCACTAAAAACTTAAAAGAGCAAAGTTGTAAAGGAAGCTAGGGAGAACAACTTTAACAAAAGCACTATGGTCTGAAACTCAAAGATAAGCTCTAAAAGAGCTTCTCAATAAGCTGTTACAGAAACTAGGGGTTTGGGCTATGTTTTACTAAAACAGCTATAAAAAACTCAAATTAAGCTTAATGTAAAAAGGAAAAGTGATTTAGAAAGCTTATGATGTGCTTATTCTAAAAATGAAAAGAAATTAAAGCTTAAACTACTTTTATGCTACTGAAATTGATCATGAACTAAGCAAACTCAGGAAATAAGCAAAGAAGCACAAAATCCAAATGAGCTTAAAAGCTTAAAAAGCTAAACTAGACTCTAAAACTTGAAGGACTTATTAAACTACTTATAATCTATCTAATTAAGCTATAAAATCTAGATCCATAAGCTAAATTAACAAAATAAAACCTTAAAATTTCTAAGTACTGTTTTTGGCTTTTTAACTTTTTGACAGCGAAAATAAGCTAAGAAAATAAGCTAGAAAATGTAATTTAAGTCCTAATCTATATTAAGCTATAACTAGACTTTAAAATGCTAAAAGATAAGCTATTAAATCCTAACTTTGATGGCTTACTTTGGGGCTTAAGACTCAGTAGTACTAACTTTTGTTCTGAATAAGCTAAGAAAATAAGTAGTAAACTAAAAGTTAAAACCTAAACCATATTAAGCTATATCAAGATTACTTCTAATT
>BQNB010035515.1:942-50809 GCA_026074375.1 Tanacetum coccineum
TTTTTTTTTTGAACGGCAAATGGAATTTTATTAAAAAAGGGCTAGAAAGAAACTAGCAGACGATATACACGCAAAAACGATCCAACAAACAAAGAACGAAAAGGAACAGAAAAACTCTAACGAAACGAACTCGCAAAACAACCATGGCGCCAACTGAAGAACACCCGAGGCATCATACCAAAAAGCGATCTAACCGGCATCCTTTGTTTGTCTCGATAAGGCATTATGAAGAAGAATAGCTTCTTTAACGTTGCCATAATAACTCCAAATCTGAAGATCGCTAGGAAAATAATCTTTCCACGAACGTAGTTGCGCGAGAGAGAACAACCCGTGTATATTTCCATTGGGGTCTCTATAGCTCCATCGTTTATCAGAATCTATCTCGTCACTAGTTAGAGGACCAATATAATCAATCCACGAAGAACCAGACTCAGCAGCAATATTTAAATCATTACCCGGGGGTGTAGATGGAGGCGCAATGATGGAGTCTTTTTCAGGAGCAATAACTGGCGTATCATCCTCATTATCATCAGTGGTAACATTACCACAATCACCCTGAGAATGAACTCCAAGAATCTCACCAGCATCATCTTCCAAATTCTTTTCCATGCAATCCTTAATACACCCATCATTATACAAGACCGAATCATCACGAATCTCGCCTTCTTCAAAGGAGTCCACAAGATCACTTTCCACCCCACGAACATCCTCCTCTCGCAAAACCCGACTAGAAGGCGACACCGAATCATTGTTAACATTCTTAGGGGAATCTGAATCACAACTATCGACATCCAAATGCTCCTCATTTTCCAAACTTTCATCCAAACTAGGACCCTCTGCATCCTTCCTTTCCAGAGGATTAGACTCGGAATTGACCTCCATCGATTCAATATTGGGCGCCCAATATGCAAACTCAGTAGCGATAATACGATAAGTCCGATTACGATATGAAACTATAAAGGACTCTATCACACGATGTAAAGACTCTGTAAGGACACAAACCTTCCCATGAGACATTGGTCCATCACTTACCATATCCGTAAACACGCTGCTTCCCCACCGACCACCCAACTTCTTATAAACCTCTGGAGCCCATGATGCCAATGGCAGACCCACCAGGTCTATCCAAACACATCTTTCATCTGGAATAAAATCGTGAGAAACATCTTTGAACTCCAAAAATATCTCTTTTAACGCCTTTGAAGTCTTGACGCTTTCCACTTGATCCATAGAGTCGAATTCCAACCAAACCCAACGTCCCCCAACATATCTAAGACCAACATCATCGAATCCCTCAGAAGACATATGTTTTAGAAGCTCTGAAATGACACTTAAATCTTTAACTTTAGCAAGAATACTACGCTCCATACCATCCAAATCAATACAATCGTCTACCGAGATAGACATCACCGCTTCATTACCCGCTTCCTTATATACCTTGTTACAATCCGACACCCCCACAGATTCTGCTCCAGCATTACTTGTACCGTATTTGCCCGACATGTCCACTGATTTGTTGCCCAGGACCGCTTTAGCATACGAGTTAAAAGACTGAAAAACATTTTCGTTGATACTAACAGATTGAGAGTTCGAACCTACACTGGGTTTGCCGTCCCCAGAACGTTCCACAGGTCTATTATAAGTTCGACCATACTTCGCCACATCGGCAAATAAATGAAAACCACCCATCCATGCCGTTCTTAGATTGGAAACTAACTGATTGATATCATTAACGTTTATAAAACGTACAAAACCAAATCGATGACCCGATTTGGATCTCTTTGCAGCTATGTAAACATCGATCACCACACCCCATTTGTTACAAATATCCCAAAGATCTTGGACCGACGCATTCCATGGGATATTAGAAACAAAGATTGATGAAAACGACTTATGTTCCTCACGAAAATTAGGATGGGATTTGTTGGGAATACCTTTGTTACGTTGCTCTTGACGACGATTATTATCGAGATGATCGTTCCTTTTGCTTTCTGAATAATTATTAGATCGGTGACCTGTGCCAATTGCCATCGTTATTTAACAACAGAATAGCCAAGATCCGAAAATAGGATTGAAAACGCCTATCATTTGTGAAGATCTATGTGCGTTTGGATTTGATTTGGATTTGATGTGTAATCGGAGGAAGAATTGTAATCGGATTTGGATTTGATGTTGCAGGGTCTAAACCACGTTGTGCAGACTCAAACTAACAAAGAAGTAAAACATACGAATTACATTACAAATCGGTAAATGTTCAAACATTAAAGCATACGAATTACGTTACAAATCGATAAACGTTCAACATTAAAGCATGCAAATTATGTTATAAATCGACAAAGTTTAAACACTAAAGCATACAAATCACATTAGAAATCGATAAAAGTTTAAACATTGAAGCATACAAATTACATTCCAAATGACAAACTACTCCAAACCAAGTTGTATACAAGTCGTTGACCCGTTATAATGTTTTGTGGTTGTGTACAAGTTGTAATGTCTTTGGGTCGTGTATAGCATGTTTGTTGTTATGATACAGGTTTAAATTTGCTAGATTTTTTTCGGAAAAAATTATGGAAAACGCCTGCCATACAGAATGCTGCGTAGCAGCCGGTGACATGTCGCCGGGGAAAGTGCAACATGTTGCCGGGTAAACTATTTCCATATTCAATTGTGGAAATACTTTACCCGGCGCACAATTACGATCAACATAGATATTATGTTAGTTGAAAAAAAGCAGTTACCACATCAAACCTACATATATAGTGTGAATAAATCATCACAGCCGAACCAAGTATTAAACACTATCGTTTGCTATGATATCACATATTATTTTTTCTTTTTTGCAAAATGAAATAAAAATGCAAACCAAATAAACACTACCGTTCGCTTTAATATCATATAAAAAACCAACAACATCTATAAAAAACATACAAAACTACAAAATGCAACAGATGTATCCTAAAACACAAAACACAACACACTGACACTTTACAAACATCAATAAACATAAATCCTAATACGACAAACTGCATTCTTTCATTACATATTATAACGACATACCAGTCAAAGCTAATCATTCTACTTTTTATTCCTGCTAGAACCCTGAAAACAAGTTCAACCTTAATCATCAAAATCAAAAACACAAAAGCGAATACAAAATGCAACATCCAAACAGTTCTAAAACAACACCGAACATAAACCCTAACACCTCAAGCCACATTTTTTTGTTACATACCACCACATGTCATGTATAATTCACACGCATTAATCTTACCAAAACCCCAAAAACAATTTCAAGTTTAAACATCAAAATCTTCAAAAAGAGAAAATATAAAAAATGAAAACAGAAATCAAAGACAAAGAAACAAATAGCACCACTTACATGCAACACTGATGTCGACGAATCTAACAACCCGTATGTAACGGCCACGTTAATGTGTGTGTGTATGTAGATCTTCAGTCAGCCACAAACCCCCTCTCACCATCTCTTCCACCGCCGCACCTCACAGGCGGCACCACCTCAACCAACACCACAACACCATCACCACCTCGTCATTATCACCCTCTCCACCATCATACGCCGCCAACCACCGCAACCAACACCCTCACCACCACATCGTCACCCTTGCTGCCACGGCCATAACAGCCGCCACCATCCCATGCAGCTGTCCGCCACCACCCCCACTATCATCCTCCGTTATCTACAACCTCGTCACCGCCTACACCACCATCGTCTCCACCACGACGTGCCACCCTCACCACATATCTACCACCACCACAACCGAAACCACCACCATCTTCATCTCATATTTTTCCAAGTTTGGTTGGTTAAACTTTTTATAAAAACTAATAATGAATCTTGTGTGGTTTTGTTGTTTGAACGTGTATACGTTGGATTTATAATTTAGTTTTCGCTTGATTCTTTTTGTATTCAGGTCGTTTACACCCCGCAAAGGGTGTTTAGGGCGGTTTTGGTTTTTGGTAACAACCCCAAGAGGGGTGTTTTTTTGGGTTTTTAACACCCTTACGGGTGCGTTTCGGGTGTAATTAGCTTGTACAAAAGGGTACGTTGGTTTATAAAAAAAACCGTCATACAGGGGTGTTTGGCTTAGGCAACCATAAGGGGGACGTTTGTTTTGCTGTTCAGCCACCCTAAAGGGTGGGTTTGGGACAGCAGCTCCCGAGTGGGGTGTGTTTGGTTTTATTTATTTTTGCTTCTTATATTTGTCTAGTTTAAATATATATAGAAACACGTGCGTATTTTACAACATGGAGTGGAAAACGTTGAGTTTTATAAAAATGAGAAACGTCATATAAACGAATAGGTCATGCCGAAAATTATAAAAATTTCTATACTTAGTATTTTCACTAAAATTTCTATTATTTTAGAAAACCGATAAAAGAACGAGATATAGTATTAATATTATTAATTTTTAATGATACAATAAACCCGACAAATAAACTAAAACTATACTTTTACAAACGAGATGATTAGTTTAGTTAAAACGAGTAACGAAATCTTAAATTAAGCTGCATCTTCTTGGTCGTTAAGTTAAGCTGCATCTTCTTGGTCGAGCCGTTCCGTTTTCCGTTTGTGTTGTGCTTATTATTTGCATTTCTGCTGATTGTTCTGTAGCATCAAGGTGAGTTCATAGCCCTACGTTTTACTTGTTTTACTATTTTTACTTTAATATTTTGGGGTGAGAACATGGTCGTTATAAACTTATTTACTCTAATGATTTCAAGCTTTTAATAACTGTGTCGTTTTCCAACTGGTTACATGATTGATATCACACTTTGTTTTAAGTCCATTCTTTTGCTCGGAACTTACATTGGTTGATTTTACTATGGACACAACTATCTTGATCTACTTTTCATGTTACGTGTTGCCTAAGTTACGAATAGACCACTAATGCCCGAACTATCATAAACCGTTAATTTCTTAACCGACCGTACTGGTTAAGTGAGCATGAGTGTTATAAATAGATCTATTGGGACAGATTATCCCTATCCGGGTAAGTAGCGCTTACTAGTTTCGGAGGTCCGAACAAACGGATATATACCATGTTTTTCGATTGTCAATAGGTGAACTTGTCAGATACCTTAGGCGAGGAATACTATTTGCATATAAAATGCTTCCTTTTAATTGAGCTTCGGTGTCATGAGCTTAGCGCAACAGTAAATATTTTTATGTGAAGTTGTATTTGTTATAACTGTCACGTGCGTACTGTAAACTTGTGGTCCACACTACTTTGATTGAACGTTTCTGATTATTAAATGTTTTTCGTAATACATTGAGTGAAGCTGTATTCACTAAACGTTTTTGGTCCTCATAAATGTTTTACTTAAACCTATGAATTCACTCAACTTTATGTTGACCGTTTTAGCATGTTTTTCTCAGGTGCTTAGCTTTGGACTTCTTGATGTGCTATGTGGAGTCTACGTGCAATATGATACTCTTTCAAGACTTATCAAAATATCATACTCGTTGTCTTTTGAAAACCAAATTATGCTTCCGCTACATTTTACTTATGCTTCCGCAAATGTCTAATTTCTTTTAAATCATGTAAAACTTATTTATTTTTAAACAATGCAACGAGTTATGATTTCCAAAACGTCCATTAGTGGTCGTTCTCTTGTGCCTTGTGTTCGGATTATGATGACGTCACGCCCTCGGACACGTATTCCGTCCAGGCCCCGTCTGAGGGTGTGACATGCTATTTATAGAGGAAAGGGGAGGAGCATCAAACGTCGCGTCGTGTCAGTCGTTGACGTGGCTTAATCGCAGCCGCATATAGAGAGCACCTACACACGTGTCGTCATCATACATGCTAAGGTACAATCCAGCTGTTATTTTTAACCTCCAGTAAATTATGGTATCTGTCTTGTAGCTAATTAATTACGAATGGGGACAGAAGGCAAACATCCTCCCTATACATAAAAAAGAGAGAAAAGAGAGAGAGGGGAGAAACAAACATAAAAGAAATTAAGTGTTATACCAACACGAGTGTTGATACAATACTGGGGGGACATGTTCGTGTATATGACCGCTGGGTCAAGACCGGGCGACCAAGCATTTACCCAGCGACCTTAACCCAACCGGCATTAGGCCTCTTGATGCTGACACAACATAAAGAAGATAAGTATGTCTAAACCTCGGGAAAGACCAGCGCATCCTACTAACCGGGTCTATCCTAAAAACCTCTGGTTCATAGCAAGGACCGTACCTACGCAGCCAACCCGGGATTTGGGGGATTATGTCTCCCACCTGGATCCGCCGCCTGACAAAGGTACACAGTAGTTCAGCGCGGCCATCCCTGAAGTGACAGGAACAGTAAGTATCAAACAGTGCTTGGGGTAGTATAAATACCCCAAGCCCATTCAATACATTCGATCATCACATACACCTGCATTTACTATACTTACCTATTGCCTAACGGCTACCTTTATATCAGATACTTACTCTCATGCCGGAGCTTAGTCCTGGGATAACACCCGGGGTGAGGCTAACGTGCGTTGTCTTCTCAACAGGCTTGCTGAAGACCAAAGCTCTATAGGAGGACAACTCTTATCCTTCCTAGCATATCTTTGCTTCAGCAAATAACATCCACTACAAGAAAAAGTAGAACAGGTGACGATAGTTTCCCGGGCGACAATTGTCGCCCGGGAAACCCCGCTAAACGACAAAAATTCGTCCTACGTGGCACAAATCTTGATAGTATTTTTAGTCAAAGTTTGGCCAAACTTTCCCGGGCGACATGTCGCCCGGGAATCCTTCGTAAAAGTTTGACCAAAAAAGTCATCGAAAAGTTGAGCGGTAAATTTCCCGCTCAACTTTCCCGGGCGACATGTCGCCCGGGAAAGGGATTCAAAAATACTTAGACACGTTTAAGTGACAATTAGTGTTAATTAGCTGGATCGGTGACGTGGCCAAACTTTTCCCGGGCGACATGTCGCCCGGGAAACCTTCGTTAAAATTTGACAAAAAATTAACGAAAAGCTGAGCGGCAAATTTTCCCGCTCAGCTTTCCCGGGCGACATGTCGCCCGGGATAGTGGCATAACCTTATTTTGGGCTTTTTAATTATAATGATATACAAATAAATAATATATTTAAGTTGTTAATATTTATAAAATATATAAATAATATATTAATTATTACTTATAATTATATATTTGATAAATAATAAATATATAAAAAAACACTCCGTTTTCTCGTTTCGGTTCGGTCCGATATGACTACCCTTCTATAGTTGAACATGATATACCGTATACTTTTTCAAGATGCACATTCGTCAACTAACACAAAAACAAACATTGATTTAGTTAAATATTATGCATACCACTTGTAGTAACAGACACTTAAACATATTCGACTCATCCGTTGAACGTCTAATGTACAACCATAGCATCTCGACTCATCCGTTGAACGTCTAATGTACAACCATAGCATCTCGACTCATCCGTTGAACGTCTAATGTACAACGATACCATATCGACTCATCCGTTGAACGCCTAATGTATAACCATAGCATCTCGACTCATTCGTTGAACGTCTAATGTATAATCATAGCATCTCGACTCATCCGTTGAACGTCTAATGTACAACCATACCATATCGACTCATCCGTTGAACGCCTAATGTATAACGATACCATATCGACTCATCCGTTGAACGTCTAATGTATAACCATAGCATCTCGACTCATCCGTTGAACGTCTAATGTATAACCATAGCATATCGACTCATCCTTTGAACGCCTAACGTATAACCATAGCATATCGACTCATCCGTTGAACGCCTAATGTATAACCATAGCATCTCGACTCATCCGTTGAACGTCTAATGTACAACGATACCATATCGACTCATCCGCTGAACGTGTAATGTATAACCATAGCATATCGACTCATCCGTTAAACGCCTAATGTATAACCATAGCATCTCGACTCATCCGTTGAACGTCTAATGTACAACGATACCATATCGACTCATCCGCTGAACGTGTAATGTATAACCATAGCATATCGACTCATCCGTTAAACGCCTAATGTATAACCATAGCATATCGACTTATCCGTTGAACGCCTAATGTATAACCATAGCATCTCGACTCATCCGTTGAACGTCTAATGTATAACCATAGCATATCAACTCACCCGTTGAACGCCTAATGTATAACCATAGCATATCAACACATCCGTTGAACGCCTAATGTATAACCATAGCATCTCGACTCATTCGTTGAACGTCTAATGTATAATCATAGCATCTCGACTCATCCGTTGAACGTGTAATGTATAACCATAGCATATCGACTCATCCGTTGAACGCCTAATGTATAACCATAGCATATCGACTCATCCGTTGAACGCCTAATGTATAACCATAGCATCTCGACTCATCCGTTGAACGTCTAATGTACAACGATACCATATCGACTCATCCGTTGAACGTCTAATGTACAACGATATCATATCGACTCATCCGTTGAACGTCTAATGTACAACCATAGCATCTCGACTCATCCGTTGAACGTCTAATGTACAACGATACCATATCGACTCATCCGTTGAACGCCTAATGTACAACGATATCATATCGACTCATCCGTTGAACGTCTAATGTATAACCATAGCATATCGACTCATCCGTTGAACGCCTAATGTATAACCATAGCATCTCGACTCATCCGTTGAACGTCTAATGTACAACGATACCATATAGACTCATCTGTTGAACGCCTAATGTATAACGATACCATATCGACTCATCCGTTGAACGCCTAATGTACAACGATACCATATCGACTCATCCGTTGAACGTCTAATGTACAACGATACCATATCGACTCATCCGTTGAACGTCTAATGTACAACCATAGCATCTCGACTCATCCGTTGAACGTCTAATGTACAACGATACCATATCGACTCATCCGTTGAACGCCTAATGTATAACGATACCATATCGACTCATCCGTTGAACGTCTAATGTATAACCATAGTATCTCGACTCATCCGTTGAACGTCTAATGTACAACGACCTGAACGAACCGAGAAACCGGACCGACCCGGCCGAAACGAACCGATTAGACATTTTATAAAAAATAATTGTAAATAATAATACGAACCGATTATATATTATATAAAAAATAATTGTAAATAATAATTATATATTTTTATAAAAAATAATTTTAAATAATAATTATATACGAACCGACCTGAACGAACCGAGAAACCGGACCGACCGGGCCGAAACAAACCGATTATATATTTTATAAAAAATAATTGTAAATAATAATTATATATTTTTATAAAAAATAATTATATACGAACCGACCTGAACGAACCAAGAAACCGGACCGACCCGGCCGAAACGAACCGATTAGATATTTTATAAAAAATAATTTTAAATAATAATTATATACGAACCGAGAAACCGGACCGACCGGGCCGAAACGAACCGATTATATATTTTATAAAAAATAATTGTAAATAATAATTATATATTTTTATAAAAAATAATTTTAAATAATAATTATATACGAACCGACCTGAACGAACCGAGAAACCGGACCGACCCGGCCGAAACGAACCGATTAGATATTTTATAAAAAATAATTGTAAATAATAATTATATATTTTATAAAAAATAATTTTAAATTATAATTATATACGAACCGACCTGAACGAACCGAGAAACCGGACCGACCTGGTCGAAACGAACCGATTATATATTTTATAAAAATATAATTTTTGTTTAAAATTATTATTTATATAATTTTTATTTATAAAAAACATAATTATATAAATATATTTTTTAAATATTAATTATTAAAAAACTGTGTAATTTTTTTTATTAAAAAGCATTCCCCGGCGACATGTCGTCGGGGTTTCTTAGTGTTATGTCCCTCGAAAAGTTTCAGTAAAGACAAATTTTTTTATTAAAATACTTTCCCGGGCGACATGTCGCCCGGTAATGTCGCCCGGGATATTAAAAGCTATCAAAACATATCTGAGGAAAATCACTTTGTAACAAAAACGCAAAACACCCAAAATACTCGACACCACCACAGCTCGCGATTGTTTGCAGCAGCACCACCACCACAGCTCGCCACCACATCTCACCCACCACCACCTCTCACCATCGTACCCGCCACAACTCGACACCACCACATCTCACCCACTACACGACGGTACCACAGCTCGACACCACCACTCCTCCTCATCCTCTAAAATATAATTCTTCCCTTAACCCTCTAAATGATAATTCTTATTCTAACCCTCTAATAGGTGGTGGTGTTTAATTTTAGTTTTTTGGTTCTTAAAGGTTTAATTGATAATTGAGTTTTAATTTTAATTTTTTTAAATTATGTTAATTACAATCTGATAATTAAGGTTTGATTGTAATTTTTAGCATACGAATTTTATTTTTGGTTTGTATTTTTTTTGGCAGTTGGAGGTTGCGGCTGCTGAGATTGAACCGAGGGCGAGAACGAGCCGAGACCGAGCCGAGGGGCGAGAACTAACCGAGTCCACAGCCTAAGGTATGTTTTACATTTTTTTATCCTTTTGGTATCCCCGGGGACATGTCGCCGGGGAATGTTTATTGTGATTGCTACTGTAAAACGCAAATCCAAACACTCCTTAACAGTGTAAAACGCAAATCCAAACACTCATTGACAATGTAAAACGCAAATCCAAACACTCCTTATTCTCAGATTAAGCTGTTTAAAAACACCTTAATATGATAAGCTCTTTAACAACAGCTTATCAGAATAATGCTGATAAAGATTAAACTGTTTAAAAACAGCTTATTTTGTATAAATTGATGTTTTTTTTCATTAAATGTATATGTGTTTAGGATTTTAGGATTTTAGTGATTAATTTTGGAAAATCCCCATCTGAAATTAATCATCCTATAGAAAACCCGTCCGAAATTAATTTATTAGAAATTAGTTTCGAAAAGTCCTCAGTTCGGGACTGCTTTTTGAATGTTTTGTCTCATTTAGGATATGAATACATATAATTGGTTTACTATTTGAGATGATTTCGACAGTGTTTCTCCTCTACTCCTACGAATATGTCTTTAATTTATTAGAAATTAATTTCGGAAAGTTCCCAGTTTGGGACTACTTATTCAGACGTCAGCGGATGTTGCACGTGGTCACGGCGGTGACGGTGGCAGTGATGATCGCCCGCCTCCATACCAGGCACCCACCGGTTGCGGGGGTTGTTAGGTAATCGAGGTAAGAATTTATGGATTATTGTAATACAAGCATAAACTTGATACATTGAATTTGCTTGCCTTGAATTTAAATGACTTTATCACTCACTTGATTTTGCAGGTAAGGGCACCCGAAAGCCCAATTTGGGTGGCAGGAGAGCGGGCAGGTTGCATACTCGCCAAGAGACCCGGAACCTCGGGTTAAAGGCCATCACGGATAAAAATGGCCCCGTCCCGATCCGGTTTGAGTTTGGCGACAGAGAGACCCTGATGCCTCTCGGTGAGCATGCGGCTCACTGGGCTAACTACCTCGGGGAGCTCGTTAGGGAGTTGCCGTTGTACTACCCTTCTTGGCGCCAAATGCCGCCGGAGCGGAAGGCGGGGGTCGTGGAAAAGATTGGGGTAAGTTATTTCATTATCCTTTTATGTTTATTTCATTATCGTGTTCATTTATTTAATTGTGTATATTTATCTGAATTCGTTTATTTATTTATATCATATAAATAAATAAACAAATTTAGATAAATATATAAATTATATCTCTAACTCTGTCTTTGTTGTATATGATTGCAGACCCAGTTTGACTTGCGTCCCCACATGGAGGGGTGAAAAATTTTTTTCCGATACGCATGGCCACAAAATCTATGCGGGCATCCAGCAGCATTTGCAAAAGAATCTACAATGCAAGAATGCTGCTACTAAAGGATAGGCATTGTCGCCCTGACGCGGACGTACTTACTACTTATGGAGCAAATCAACTCGAACTGGCAACGTTCCTCACGACAAATTTTCCGATTCAGATTGGGATGCACAGGTTTGCGTTATGGAATATCCCAATAACCTTACACGGGCTTGCTCAAAATAAACAAAAACCGGCAAAGAGCAAGGTTTGTATGCCGACAGTGATCCCGGACTATTGCGCCCTCACGAGATATGCAGTAAGAAACATCAGATCATAATATATATATATATATATATATAATATATATATATATATATAATAAAAATATAATAAATATATATATATATATAATACTATATCTACTATATATTGGGTGTGTTGTGATTTTTTTTGTTTTAACTTTGTTTCGGTCTTTATAATCGGATAGTTATGCGCAGGATGGTAGAGAGCATCAGCTACTCGAGAGTACCCTCGCTGATCCTACCTTCTTCTTGACACATACTATTGGCGAGTCGAAATCCGTGCACCCTGAGGACAAAGCTCTAATATGTAAGTTTTGTTTCAAAATACGTATTTTAATGATTTGTTCGAGTAATAAATGTAGTAACCTCCGACTTATATATTAACAATCTTGTGTTCTGTGACTACCATAGGATGAGATGTTGAGAGGCTACAGGGTCTAAGGGCTCTCAACACCCTCCTGGGTGTGCCCTACATCCGAAGATGAATCATGGCAATGTTCGCAGGGCAGAGCAGACGGGGACACATTCCCGTGTTTGTATTAGGATTTTACCGGGGACTGGGCACGGACAATATCCGCCTCGGCCTCCAAGCACGCACACTCCTATCGATGTCGATATGCTTAAAAAGAGGGAGAAACCAACGAACCAGGTGAACATGTTCATGAAGCTCTTTAGGAGTGACGACAAGTTTCTCCTTCCCAGATGCTTTTCGCAGTTTATTTTCTTGATTCACATCCTATTATTACGGTGGTGGCAACGTGAGTGGCGGGGTGCGTAGGATGATGACCCCGTAGGAAGATGAGACGGGCGTATAGATGGGGATGATAAGACAAGTTAGGAGAATGTTTGGGTAAGTATAAGCTATTTTTGTTGTCTTGCAGTATATATTGCGACTCTTATGTGAATAATTTTTCCCCGTACGTTTAGAACATATCATCTAGGTGACCCATGACTTGTATCATGCTGATAAAGGCGAAGTTTGTGACTTTCGTGTCACCCGTTTTGTTAGACTATATTGTGTTTTAATTCGGATTTTGTATGGACCGTATTAATAGCTTTATTATATCAAATCCGATGATCCAAATAAATTGTATTTGTGTTTTGGTACAAGTTGTAATGTACTTGGGTAGATTATATATTGGTTTATACAGGTTTTAGTATTGGTGGATTTTTTCGCTTTTCCCGGGCGACATGTCGCCCGAGAAAGTGGTGTTAAAAAAAACTAATTAGCGTTGATTCTTTATTAATTAAGTAATTACGTAGAATCCCGGGCGACATGTCGCCCAGGAAAGTCTTGCAATAATTTTTTTTAATTATCCCGAGATAGGTCTGCAATAAGTTATTTTTCTACTTTCCCGGGCGACATGTCGCCCGGGAAAGATTTAACTAAACGACAAAAGTGTAATTAGCGTTGACAAGTCAACATTTTTGCAAGACTTTCCCGGGCGACATGTCGCCCGGGATTCTACGTAATTACTTAATTAATAAAGAATCAACGCTAATTAGTTTTTTTAACACCACTTTCCCGGGCGACATGTCGCCCGGAAAAAGCGTCCACCGTGGCACTCAAACCATTGACTGAAACTACGTGGGCCCGACTTTGTCGCCCGGGTAAGTCGCCCGGGAAGGAATCCCATTCGAGCTTTTCCGCTCGAGTTATCCCGGGCGACATGTCGCCCGGGAAACCTATCCCCAGCGACAAGTCGCCCGGGAAACATCAAAATTGTCGCTGGGGATAGTGTTAAATGTTGTAGTGATGCCTCGTCACAAAGAACTCGATAATTATTGGGGATACATCGGTGAATCCTCCTCTTCTTGAAATAACAATATGATATTCGGACAGATGAAGAAGAAGATAACGATGAATCCTCGTATGAAACCAATGACGACGAAGATATGATCTTTGAAGGACGAGAAGAAGATACGAAAAAGAAAGGTATAGTACATTCAGAACCACTTAAACCTATCGACTTCGATTACTCTAGCATAAAATAACATTGAGATAGCTTATAATGCGCGCACAGTGATGTTCAAATGTGCCATAAAAGCCATCCCCCTTACGAAGCTGTTGCTCATGGTGAAATCCATAATTAACTCTCCACATATGATTCCCCTTCACTTTACTAAAATATACTTTAGGACAATAAACTTCACGCAGGTAAACTATTTCCCTTTGAAAATCACATTGCTTCAGCTCGTAAAGATGTGTCACTACACGTGACCATGCCATGACAAGCTATTCGTATATGACACATTACAACCACTTTTTGCTATTAGCATCAAATTAATGTGAAAATCTTATTATCTATTGCCTTTTCAAAAAAGAATTATTGCATATTCCTGTCTTATTAGCCTTAGAGTTCTTGTTCTTCTTCTAGTTGTTGTTGGCTTTGATCTTGATCGGGGTTGTGTGATTTTAGGGTTTTTCGAATTATATTACACATTAGAAAACAATGTTAGCACATGCATGCAAGTTTATAGGTTTTCACTAGTACACTCATTCAAAATCAATCCTGAACACTCGATGTGCGGAGAATAAACCCTGTCAACACCTAACACTGTTGATTCGCATAACACATCACACCATTTATTAAAAAACGGACCCGGGGGGGGTAATTTGAGGCGGCATGATAAGGGGTCAAGCAAATGATCACATGTTGTAGCAGGACATTTGATATCTAAAACGACATTCTCTTCAAGTTTAAGTTGAATATATCATGAATGCATCTATTGCTATTCTTAAATTTAGTGTTTGGGGGGCATTACAGGTTCGATGCAAATCTTGCAAGTGAAGGTTTATTCTTGATTGATACACATATATTGAATAGATGTGAGTGGCCTTATTGCAAGAAATTGTTTTGTTTCAAGTGTAGGGTAGCTTCGCATGGTGGTATTTCTTGTGAAGATGCTCAGGAGACGAGAGATGAAAACGATGTCGCTTTTGGTGTTGTTTGTGAGAGTAAAGGGTGGAAGAAAACAGTAGGCACTTTGTTGAGCATGTGGTTGCCCATTCATCAGATACATGTATTTTCTGATTTAGTTTACGTATTGATAACTACCCTCTCCATCTCAAATTAAGTGTCACTTTTTAAGTATTTTTTCATTTTTGACCTTAAATAGTTTTGTTTAAATTTGTGTTCTATAATACTTGATAAATATTGTTAGTTAATAAAGGTTTACTGTTGACTGTTGACTATCTATTAGCCCATAAGAGGCCCACGACCCATTTAGCTTTTAGGGTTTCATCTTTGTTTTGTATTATAAACACTTTTTTATTCTCTTTGTTTAATAATCAGTTCAATATGCAATGTAATCTTTGGTTCGTTATCGCTTAATCAATTCAAGTATATACTTTGCGTTGTATCTTTAGTTTCTACATGGTATTAGAGCCAGGTTCAAGTCAATATATATTGTCATCCTCCGGTCGTCAACTAACTGTTGGCGATCCGGAGGGATCCCGTTTGATGTTCATTGTTTGAAGTTGTACATATATTGGTATTGGTATTGAATGGTTCTGGTTTGTGTTGGTTACATATGGCTCTGCTTCTGCTCAGTTTCGCCTAATCTGCATCTGCTCTCGTTCATCTCTGTATTTGTGTGCATATGTGCTCCCCACCTGCCTGCTCTTGTTCATCTCCGTATTTGTGTGATTTTATGCTCTGCATCTGTCTGAATCTGCATCTGTCTGAATTCGTTGGTGTCTGAATCTGCTGCTCGAATCTGCATCTGTCTGTCTGCATTTGTCTATCTGAATCTGCATCTGTATGTCTGCATCAGTTTGTTTGAATCTCCTCGGATCTACTTGTTATCGTTGGTTTCAGAGATTGCATTGGCATTTGGTATTTGCATTGGCTTCGGCATCGACATTGGCATCGGTATTGGATTGGCATCGGCATTAGGATTGGCATTGTTGTTGGGAATGGTGATGTTATAGTCTTAACTAATCTTACTATGTCTTGAGTAGTTATGTGTAGCATCTCTAGCATCAATAACATGTTTTGGTTTCGCTTGGTTTCACATGATTATGCTTGGTTACACTTCTACTTTACAGATTGCAGATGTGTTTGATTGCCTGGTTACACTTCTGCTTTACAGATTCAGTTGCGTTTGGTTGCGTGGTTACGTGTTTGCTTTTTGCAAATGTGTTTTGTTGCCTGGTTACACTTCTGCTTTACAGATTGCAGATGTGTTTAGTTACCTGGTTACATGTCTGCTTTACAGATTGCAGATGTGTTTTGTTGCCTGGTTACACTTCTGCTTTACAGGTTGCAGATGTGTTTGGTTGCCTATGTCTGCTTTACAAATTGCAGATTTGTTTGGTTCTGAATCTGTTGTTGTCTGTTGTTGTTGTCTGCTGTTGTTGTCTGCTGTCTGTTGTCTGTTGTGTGCTGTCTGTTGCTGCCTGCTGTTGCTGTCTGCTGTTGCTGTCTGCTGTTGCTGTCTGCTGTTGCTGTCTGCTGTTGCTGTCTGCTGTTGCTGTCTGCTGTCTGCTGTCTGATTTAGGAGTTTTCTTGTCAAACTCTCAATCTAGCATTGTGAGTTTGAGGGGGGATGTTAGTTAATAAATGTTGACTGTTGATTATTTGTTAGCCAATAAGAGGCCCACGGCTCATTTAGCTTTTAGGGTTTCATCTTTGTTTTGTATTATAAATACTCTTGTATTCTCTTTGTTTAATAATCAGTTCAATATACAATGTAATATTTGGTTCGTTATCGCTTAATCAATTCAAGTATATACTTTGCATTGTATCTTTAGTTTCTACAAATATTATATCAATGAAAATAAATTCAAAATTTAATCTATTCGTATATTTTGCATCAAGTATATAAGAAAAACAAAAATATTTAGGGAAAATTCCCAAAATAGACCAAGTACCTTATGAATTGACACTCTATAACCCGAAAACATTTGTATGCCAAAATAGACCAGGGGCGAGTTGACGACTAGGCAACTTTAAGAAGATTTTGACAAGCGTCCACTTTTTATTAATTAAGTACAAGTCACCCACGAGGGCAACTGGACGACTTGAGAATTTTTTGTACTTGCACAATACAAAAGGGAACCATTTGTACAAGTCGTCGAGTCGCCGTGGTCTATTTTGACATAAAATGTTTTTTGGGTATAGAATTTTAACCCATAGGGCACTTGGTGTATTTTGGGAATTTTCTCAAATATTTAAGGTCGAAGTTGAAAAAAAATAACTTCAAAAAGTCATAAGGGACAATTATTATAAAATGGAGATAGTAGTTAATTTTAATCTTGTTCAAAATTTTTTCAATCTATTAGATTTATGTACAACATTAACAGTTTATCAGACCTTAAGGCATAAACTCTCAAATCAAACACAACTTTGATATGCCTTATTAAATGTGTGATTTATTGATTCAGCAACATATATTGGTCATTCAGTAAAAACACAATATCTGTCAACTTTGGAGATAATATTCTCTAGGCACGATTATTGATTCATAGCAATTAATATTTTACAATCAATTATTCCCATAACATTTGTAATGACATTGACAATAGTCGATGTTCAATGTAATATCGTCTACAAGATGGCACTCTGCACTCATATAATCTTCTCCATGCAATTTCATGCAATAACTAGTACACTTTTCATGTTCACAATTCACTGGTTCATAATATTTTTCATCATGGCAATATGCCACCACATTGCGCGACTCCATACCTGAGATTTACAAAATTAAACAGTTACTGTGTATGATTAGTTAGATGATAGTCCAGTTATATACATGAGTCTACATGCGTTTCTATGCAGAATTTTGGTGATTCACAATGTTTCAGCATAGTTAGATTAAGTTAACTTCAATAAAAATCATCTTCTAAAACTTTCAATTAATAAATTAGAATAAAACATTACCTGATGTCAGGAAAAATAGATAAAACATAATGAAAACTATAGACTTTTTCATGTTGAATGATTTTCATTATCTATTATGTAAATGACATAAATTCTCGAACCATGATTTTTTTTAGTTTCACCTATAAATTACACTACAAGAAATAATGCTTTTTCTGACAGACAAAAAGTGTCATGAAAAGTATAAAAAAGTGTCAGGAAACGATAAATTAGCTTATCCTTCACTTATAATAAGTGTGAGCAGAAGAAGGTCTGATGGTAAAGGTTTATGGTGACACACCTACCTGGTAAAGGTTTATGGTGACACACCTATCCTGACACATAATATGTCTATATAGGTTTAGATTTTTGCCTACACCAAATTTTGTGTCAAAAATGCACAAACATACTTTTGCAAACACATATAAAAACTTCCAGATTTCAGCTAATTATAATTCATGTACAGAACTATTAGATGAATATATTAAATTAGTTGATAATATTAGTGAGTCATAGTTGACTCTTATATTTGGTATGATTATATTATCCTTGTCATGCTTTGTGGTGTAAATTGTTGAGCAACATTAGTCTTGTAGGTCACATATTGGGCTAGGGTACTGGTGAACATATTGAAATACATTACCATTTTACATTACAGATTGCCGCATCCCGGTCAAGATATACTCGGTCCTGCTCCGGCTATTTATGCATCCCAACATACTACTTTACCAAGTGCGTTTAGCACTATGCCGCTGCAAGATTCGACTTGGCACATGGATACAGGAGCCTCTTCTCATTTAAATTTTAATGCAAGTAATTTAAGTATCATTTTTGATAAACGCTTATTTCCTTCTGTTCACGTTAGTGATGGCGAGTCTATTCCCGTCACCAACACAGGCCATAGCATTATTCCTTCCCATCATCGCCCACTTCATCTTCATAATGTTCTTGTAACCCCCCAATATAATTAAAAATCTTATTTATGTTCGTCAGTTCACTAGGGAAAATAATTGTACTATTGAATTTGACGCCTTTGGTTTTTCTGTGAAGGATTACTTGACTCGTCATATCCTCCTTCGATGTGACAGCTCGAGCGATCTCTATCCAGTTACCAAGCCTACAACTAATTTACAACAAAGCATGACAAGGATAATATAATCATACCAAATATAAGAGTCAACTATGACTCACTAATATTATCAACTAATTTAATATATTCATCTAATAGTGACACATCTGTACTTGCTGAAGCAATGTGATTTTCAAAGAGAAATAGTTGAGCTGCTTGAAGTTTATTGTCCAGCTGAAGTATTTTCTGGTAAAGTAAAGGGGACTCATATTTGGAGAGTCAATTATGGATTTCACAATGAGCTACAGCTTCGTAGAATTGATGTTGATGGTGATGATGGGATATATGCGGCACCAAATGTGGAAGATGAAGAGAGTGAAGATGAAGACGATGAAAATCCATAGCTTGTGACATTTTAGCTATCTATGAGTACTGCTTAATAATGTTCATAGTTTTCTTTTGAAGTACAGTATAATATAGGTGTTTGTGGCGTGTACTTATGGATCTTTTTTTTCATAACAACTTTATGTTTATTACTGGAACGTTCAATATCCATTGCGATCACTTTTACGTTTATATGATAGAGGTTCATTGGATCTAATGTGGTAAGTAGTATCGATCAAGATTGCTAACAGTCTTATGTTTTATTCACTAATCTACACAGAATGAAAAGGGTACACATATTTTCTTTGAAGGACGTGGAACAACCTGTGAGATCTACAACTCAAGCAGATGCGGGATCTACAACTCAAGCGGCTTCGGGATCTGCAAGTGTTAGACAACCTTCTCAACTAGGTATTTTCTCATATAGTTGCTTATGTTTTTAGGATTCTTATCGTGCTTCATGAACTTCAGTAGCAGATCTTAGAAACTGAACTGGTACAGGATGGGCATTAGACAGATAGTCTTCCTAACTTCTAAGAATCAACCTGTTTTTATAGAATCGGATATCTTTCATTAGTGAAGAAAACAAAATCTTTCAAAATACAATCAGATATCTATGTGTAATGTAAAGATGTTTGTGTCTTAGAGCATAAACATATCCTGTTAAGTATGATAGTATATTTTATCACATAAATATATAGTTACATATAAGTTCAAGATTGTTGTTGATACGGTGAACAAGGTGCATTAGGATTTCACATATTCAAGCTCTTAAAACACAGTTGTCGATATAACTGAAGTTAGCACATGGATATGGGTCAATGTGGGTCACGTAATGACTAGATTGATGTAAATGAACCACAAAGAAATTAACAAACACTTGAGAGTTGTAATTTTTTGTTTATTACGAGGATTGTATTTAACTATGTCAATAGTCAATATGTCTGCCTAAATTGTTCTTGTCTCACGCAAAACCGGACCTGAGTAGAAGTTCTTACTACTAGTACTTCTACTCGTGGTAAAGACTATTTCAGTTATGCTTTTCCGTTCCATCATTACAGCTAAAATGGGCATGTTTATTTCTCTGTGGCATATATTAAGTATTATAATATCAATATGCAGCGCCTAAAAAGAAAGTACGAGGTCCCACTATGAAAAAAGCGATATGGAACTTAAAAAGTCACGAAAAAGTTGTGGTCACATTTAATGAGCTTGCCCAGCCTATTGGGGACGAAGCAAATGAGCTGACCAAATTCCTTGGCACACTTGTGAGGATGTCTCAACATATTGGAATCAATTATAAGGAGTTGAGGAAGGTTCCTGATATTAAAAAGGAGGATTTATGGAGCATTGTGAAGGTAAATTGTCCTACAATTATATGAGGTATGAATTTGTGTGATTTATGTATGAGTAATCACAAAATATTTGATTGTAGGAAAGTTTATTTTTGAGCCAGCTGAAACAACAGAAATAAAGGACTGGATCATGACAGACATGTCAACTAAGTGGAAAACATGGAAGCATGAACTTAAAAAAGTTCATACGATTCAAGTTTGAGAGTGGATGAAATTGTGGCATTACAAACCGACGATAGAGTGGATATAGGTCAATTCAGGACACTTACTAGTTGGTTCACTGAAAAAAACAGGTCCATGAACATGATGATTGCTTATTTCTAAGACCTGAGTATTATTTGAGTAATTATTTTTACTTTACAAGTTGATAAGTGTTATCTTTGCTTAATTTGTAACTCTACAGGTGGAAGCAGAGAATAAGAAAAGAAATCGCTCAAAGTCCGATGAGCCTCACATCACAGGGAGCAAATCATTTGCACGTCTTTGTGATGAGGTGGTCATATCTTTTTATATATATCGTCATTTTTAAAATTCATAAAGCCATTGTAATTTCGGAAATTCTAATCAGAAGTGTACTTTTTTGTTGCAGACCCAAAAGAACGATGGTGTTCCGCCATCACGTGGGGGAATGTACTGTTTGACTCGTACTTATAAAGACGGGAGCATTGTGAATGCTAAAGCTGCCAAAGTTGTGGTATGACCTAAAACTAAAATATCACCTAAATCATGTTATGGTATGATAATGTAATGATAAGGTTTGTGAATATTTGTTGTGTATGTTAGATCAGGTAGAGTAATACAATATATGGAGTCACTTTAGTAGTTTTGTAATTATCTCTAAATGATTGTACAAATTACAAAAAGCGATAAAAACTCTAAATGATTGTACAAATTACAGGAAGTGATAAAAACCATAGGTGAATCTAGCACTACTTAAGAGATAAGGACAGATGGGTCTCCTTATTGGATAGATGATGACTTAGTTAAAGTCAAAGGACCTGAAAGGGGAGGTAATGTTTGTTGCGTGGGTAAGTTCCCGGCCGCAAAGAAAAGAAGAGTTTAGGATCCTCAAGTTCATGTACTAAAGGCTGAAGTGAAAGGTATTCGTGAAGATTTCATGCCTTTGGTTTCTGCTGTCAAAGAACATATACCTGGACTGAATTTTTCCACTATCATATGTCGCGCCAACACTAACATGGAGGTAACAACACTTTGTTGGTTGTCATTTAAACTCTACGTGAATGTGTGAAAAAGGTGTTTTTCTTCCATCCTAATGACTTTTTTCCCGTCTCTTTATTAGGGTGATGATGCATGCAATGTTCCTAATAGTAGTCTCGCTCATAATCCGAAGAATCCAAGATCAACCGGTGCAAGTCATCATCTAAATAATTCAACATCAAATGCTACAAGTGCTCATTCAAAAAATTCAAGATCAAATGCTACACGTCCTCATCCAAAGAATCCCACATCTGGTACGAGTTCTCATCCAAAGAATCACACATCTGGTCCTCGTCCAAGGAATCCAACATCAGGTTTAAATCGTCAATGTTATTCATATTACAGGTATGCATTTGGAAAAAATATTCAAATATATTGCATTTCTTTTTAAATATATACAAACCCGACCCATTTGACCCATTTCAAAACATGTCCAAGCCTTCATGGAGGTAGCAAAATGATAGGTTGATTAAAAGTGGGACAAAACTGGTTTTTGTTATGCTCTGTTTACGCACTAGTGCGTTTCAATAATTTAAAGTTAAAAGCAATACACAAACGTGCTCTGTAAAGTTTACACACTAGCCTTTTTAGTTTTCCCTGTATCATCAATTGCATATCGTGCTCTGTTTACACATCGGCATGTTCAGTAGATTTAAGGATACATATGATATGCCAAAGAGTTATTGTTTCAGCCATTTTCTTCATATTGTGGTTGGTTCGAAATCTAATGTTTTTATGTGGTGCTTATCATACATAGATCCTACTATGACAGATAGGGAATAAGTGTTAAATTGTTGAATGCTAATTGTAACAATACAAGATGTATACTTACTGACATGTATACTTGTTTATTTTGTTGGTGTTGTGACTGATTTTTTTATGGAAACATACCTGCTCATGGTAGACCTGAGTTCTGTAGATTTACCCACTTCACCATATTTGATATTTTAGAAAGGAGGTAGTAATAATTACCGAGTCCTGTTTAAGATATATGATATTGGTCGTTGCAGATAAGAGTCACTCCTGAGTTATGTGTGTGCAAATACTCGAAAATGTTTTAAGTTAGTTTATTTCGACTACAGGAAATGAAGACGGAGTATTCAAGAGTTATAGAAGACAAATTGATTATCTCATTTTACTAGTGCTACCGGACATAATTTGGTATTAACTACATGTAATGCTCGCGTTGGATAATGAGTTCTCTATGGATAATGATTTATGTATGGATAATGATTTGCGTTTGCAAAAGATTCATTTGGAAATTCTTATTTGGAAGTTCTGGAAGTTTTGATTTGTGTTTGCAAAAGATTCATTTGGAAGTTCTTATTGGAAGATAGAAAACCACGGAAGGCTAATTGATGTCCTTGATTATCTTCATAAAACATACAGTATATATAAGGTACAAGAGATAGGCTTGAGCCAAGATAAAGATAAAGCCTACAACTAATTTACAACAAAGCATGACAAGGATAATATAATCATACCAAATATAAGAGTCAACTATGACTCACTAATATTATCAACTAATTTAATATATTCATCTAATACTCCCCCGCAGTTGGAGCGGAGGTCTTCGATCCGACTGGAGTTAAACTTGCAAACGGAGAGAAATCCTGAGAAGAAACTTGATAGAGGTTCAGATTGATTTTTTTTAATAACAAATTTTTTTTTGGAGAGAATAGAAGCAGTTTTTTTTAAATGATAGAAGCGGCTCATGACGGCCGACGGTTAGGTAATAGAGAGATTTTTTTTTTGAAATTTAGTTGCGGCTCATGGTGGCCGACAACTAGGGTTTTGATAATAGAGATGGAGAGAGATTTGATTCTTTTTGGAGAGGATAGAAGCGGCTCATGACGGCCGACAGTTAGGTTTTGAGAATGAAGATAGAGAGATTTGATTCTTTTGGAGAGGATGTTCGTTTGCTTATGGTCACAAACGGTAGAGGAGAGATTTGACAGGGTGGTAGAGCAGCGGCAGCGGCGGCTTGATGACTAAGTAGGTCTCAAGATCGTACCAAGGTCTTTGATACCATATTGGAAGATAGAAAAACCGGAAGGCTAAATGATGTCCTTGATTATCTTCATAAAACATACAATATATAAGGTACAAGAGATAGGCTTGAGCCAAGATAAAGATAAAGCTTACAACTAATTTACAACAAAGCATGACAAGGATAATATAATCATTCCAAATATAAGAGTCAACTATGACTCACTGATATTATCAACTAATTTAATATATTCATCTAATAGTCACTACACCTGACCATGCATGCGCTATAAACTTAATCACAATTTATAAACTTTCATCCATGCGCTAACACTGTTCTTAATGGGTAATATAATTCAAAAAACCCAATCACAAAACCCCAATCAAGATCAAAGCGTACAACAATTAGAAGAAGAAGTAGAAGAAACCTTCACACTTGCGAGATTTGCATATAATCCATAATGCCCCCAAACACTAAATTCAAGTATAGTAATAGATGCACTCACCCGTTTTGCACGGATTAATTGTATGATCAAATACATTCAACTGAAACTCGAAGACAATGTTTAAGATATCAAATGTCCTGCTACAACATGCGATCATGTTCTTGACCCCTTATCATGCCGCCTCAAATTAACCCCCTGGCTTTTTATTAAACGGTGTGATGTGTTATGTGAATCAACAGATGTGACTGTCCGTTCATCATATGCATGTAAGGTTGCTTGGCATGCTGGTTTTCTTGTGAAGATGCTCAGGAGACTATAGATGAAACCGATGTCGCTTTTGGTGTTGTTTGCGAGAGTAAAGTGTGAAAGAAAACGGTAGGCATTTCGTTGAGCGTAATGGTGGTTGCCCGTTCATCATATGCATGTATTTTCTGATTTAGTTTACGTCACTACAACAAAATTGTAGTTTTGGGTCAAGAAAAAATTATGGTCGACAATGTCGACCCTAATTTCATCATGGGGACCACATTTATTCAACTTTTCTGGTTAGTCAACAAAAATCTTTTGGGTCTAAATTTAGGGTCGACATTGTCGACCCTAATATTTTTCAATCACTTTATGCTTTTTTAATATATAAAATGCATTTAAAATTATATATAAGTATGTAAAATAAATTTTTTTAAAATTTAGGGTCGACAATGTCGACCCTAATGTTTTGAGTAAAGGGTTTATTTGAAAAAACTTAGGGTCGACAATGTCGACCCAAAACTGCATAGACATGTCGACCCTAAATTTTTTACATGAGTTTTTACTTTTTTAATATATAAAATGCATTTAAAATTATATATAAATTTATAAAACAATTTATAAAAGATTTTAGGGTCGATAATGTCGACCCTAAATTTCATTTAAAAAAAAAATTACAAAAATTTAAAATACTTTTTATAAATTCAGAAATGATATTTTATATAATTATAGTCAAAAAATCTATTTTAAAAAACCCTTTATTAATTTTTAACAAACGTCTACTAGAAAAAAGTGTTAATTTTATTTTTATGTATTTATTTTATCATTTAGAAGTTTGCTTATTTGATAAATGTACCTTCAAAAGTTAATGAATTGTATGTAGTTAAACCACAATAAATAATCAAAATCACGAATTGATTTCCTAATCGATTAACGTTTATTATTATAACATCAAAATTTTCATTAGAAATCGATAATCATCAAACATTAAAACAGCATATGAATTACATCCAAATGCTAAATTGATTTATCTTATGAAAAACTACTTCAGACTAAGTTTTCCAATCTCATTATAGAGTCTCGCACTGAAGTATTGCCAGCTGACAAAGTGTGTGTTTCTCGGGTATGCCTTCATCTCTTAGTGCTCCTTAGTATCTTTATCTTTGCCTCTAGTGTCTTTATCTTTTCAGCCAAGAACTTACAATTTGAGCACTCTGCCTTTCCGAGATTCTGTGCAGATCTGGAAGGTCCCGGAGAATAACTTGGACGTGTTGAAGGTCCCGGATAAGAACTTGGAGGTGTTGACAATCCAGAAGAAGAACTTATATGGAGCCTGAGGTCATCCATCCACATAAAGTAGCCACATCCTCTATCTTGAGTTCCTGGCTGTTACGTAGTAAGGAAATCATAAGAAAAGTCATTTTGACAAGCAAATTATTTTATATTACATAAATAATTATGTTTTGGATAGTTCACCTTTGTATCAAGGGACATGCGTAGTATTGTTTACATAACTGTAATGTTTGCGTGATGTTCGCAACAACCAAATCTCCTCTTTCATAGTGCCAACTGTAAATGTTGATCATATCGCTTCATCTGGTGGCAGTTGATTGAGGTGGTGGTGAATGTGGTGGTGGTTGTGAGGATAAGAGTGTGTGTGCTTGGGAGGATAAGATACTATCTGCTTTTATGGTAAAGGAGAGTGCTTGGCGGGAGTTTATGGCGGGAGTTTTTGGGATGTGTGTAAATGCAAAGAAAGAAAGGTCAGGATGGATCTCTAATGTCTAACCCTGACTCATACGTTGAACCTCTAATATTGAACCCTAACTCATACGTTGAACCTCTAATGTATAACCCTGACTCATACGTTGAACCTCTAATATCTGAACCTAACTCTACGTTGAACCTCTTTATATTGAATCCATATCATAGTGGCACCTCTAATGTCATAACCCTGATCATAAGCATACAACGTTGAAACTCTATATTGAACCCATAATCTCATACGCTGAACCTCTAATGTATAACCCTAAAACTCATAAGTTGAACCTTTTAATGTCTAACCCTAACTCATTACGTTGAACCTGTATGTGTCAACCCTAACTCATACGTTGATTCTCTAATGGTCTAACCTGACTCATACGTTGAACCTTATTATTTGAACCCCTACTATTACGATGAAACCTCTATGTTCTAACCTGACTCATACGATTGAAAACTCTAATATTGAAACCCTGACTCATACGTTGAACCTCTAATATTTAACCCTTAACTCATACGTTGAACCTCTAATGTCTAACCCTGACTCATACGTTGAACCTCTAATATTGAACCCTAACTCATACGTTGAACCTCTAATATTAAACCCTGACTCGTACGTTTGAACATCTAATGTCTAACACTGGGACTCATACGTTGAAACTATAATATTGAACCCTAACGCATGTTAAAACCTCTTATGTCTAACCCTAACATCATTACGTTGAACCTCTATGTCTTAATCCCCCCATAACTCATACGTTGAACCTTTCATGTGTCACCCTAACTATCGTTTGAACCTCTAAGTTACCCTGAACTCTCATACGTTGTAACTCTAAATTGAACCCTAACTCATACGTTGAACCTCTAATATTGAACCCTGACTCATACGTTGAACCTCTAATGTCTAACCCTGACTCATACGTTGAACCTCTAATATTGAACCCTAACTCATACGTTGAACCTCTAATATTGAACCCTGACTCATACGTTGAACCTCTAATATTGAACCCTAACTCATACGTTGAACCTCTAATATTGAACCCTAACTCATACGTTGAACCTCTAATGTCTAACCCTAACTCATACGTTGAACCTCTAATGTGTAACCCTAACTCATACGTTGAACCTCTAATTTGTAACCCTAACTCATACGTTGAACCTCTAATATTGAACCCTAACTCATACGTTGAACCTCTAAGGTCTAACCTTGACTCATCGATGAACCTCTAATATAGAACCATGCTCATGACGTTGGCTCTAATATGAACCCCAACTCATACGTTGAACCTCTAATGTCTAACCCTGACTCATACGTTGAACCTCTAATATTGAACCCTAACTCATACGTTGAACCTCTAATATTGAACCCTGACTCATACGTTGAACCTCTAATGTCTAACCCTAACTCATACGTTGAACCTCTAATGTCTAACCCTGACTCATACGTTGAACCTCTAATATTGAACCCTAACTCATACGTTGAACCTCTAATATTGAACCCTAACTCATACGTTGAACCTCTAATGTCTAACCCTAACTCATACGTTGAACCTCTAATGTCTAACCCTAACTCATACGTTGAACCTCTAATGTCTAACCCTGACTCATACGTTGAACCTCTAATATTGAACCCTGACTCATACGTTGAACCTCTAATATTGAACCCTAACTCATACGTTGAACCTCTAATATTGAACCCTAACTCATACGGTTGAAACATTTCATGTGTCAACCTAACTCATACATTGAAACTCTATTGTTAACCTGACTCATACGTTGAAACATCTAATGTGTCACTAATCATATATATCGACTCATCCGTTCAACATTTCATGTGTCACGATACTATCTCGACTCATCCGTTTAACATTTCATGTGTCACGATACTATATCGTAGGGGTGAGCAGAAAAACCGAAAAAACCGAAACCCGAAACCGAGCCGAACCGAAAATAACCGAACCGAACTAATAACCGAACCGAATTCGTCAAAACCGAACTAAAAATCAATGTAATTATTAATTTTCTTTTTAAAAATAGTGAAATTCGAGTTATTCGGGTTTATATATATATATATATATATATATATATATATATATATATATATATATATATATATATATATATATATAAAGATCAATAAAATATTATCCTAATATTAAAAAACACTTTTTATGTTTGAAATAATTTTTTTATAATAATTATATACGAAACGAGGAACCGGACCGACCCGGCCGAAACGAACCAATTTATATTTTTTATAAAAAGTTATATATTTTATAAAAAAGTTATTATATATTTTATAAAAAATCATTTTATATAATAATTATATACGAAACGAGGAACCGGACCGACCCGGCCGAAACGAACCAATTTATATTTTTTATAAAAAGTTATATATTTTATAAAAAAGTTATTATATATTTTATAAAAAATCATTTTATATAATAATTATATACGAAACGAGGAACCGGACCGACCCGGCCGAAACGAACCAATTACACTTAATCTTTCTTTAAACAAATTTACTTCATAAAAGGTATTAGGTGGAGTAAAGGTTTTATGTAAAATAAAAAAAGATATTTCATAAAAGGTTATTAGGTAAAGGTTTTATGTAAAATCGTGTCGACCAAAAAATGCATAAAAATGTCGACCCTAAATTTGCCCCATATTTATGAAAATTTTCACCAAAATTTTAAACCCCCCGCCATAATATTTTCACCAAAATTTTCACCAAATCGTTTAGGGTCGACATTGTCGACCCAAAATTGCAAAAGTTTTGTCGACCCTAAACATGAACAATAATAATTAAAAGATTTTATATACAAAAAATTAGGGTCGACATTGTCGACCCAAAACGTCAAAGCAATGTCGACCCTAAGTATTATCCCTATTTGTTAGGGTCTGTGAACTATACTTAACAAAAAAACGAGTTATAACAAAAAAAACACCACCACCATTGACGATTTTGGATGATTTGAAGAAGATAACAACACCACACCACACCCACCATCGCAGCCACCACCACGCCCTTCTCCTCCACCGCAGCCACCACCACGAACCACACTCGCACACGAGCACGAACCACCACCGCAGCCACCCACCACCGCAACCCTTCCTCCTCCTCCTCTATAAGTTTAATTCTTATTTCTTTAATCCTCTAAATGATGATTCTTAAACCCTTAATTGATTGGTTTTGATATAAAGGTTTTTTTTTGATTTTGTTAATAAGGTTTGTTATTGTTATTGTTAGACCAAGTCACAGCCGCGACCAAGTCACAGCCGCGACCAAGTCACAGCCGCGACCGAGTCACAGCCGAACCGAGTCGCAGCCGAACCGAGTCGTAGCCGAGTCGCACCCTTTAACAGCCGAGACCACAAACGAAGGTATGCTTTATAAGTTGTTTTACATGTGGTTGATAACGAACTATAACTTGTTATACACCATGTGGTTATATATGTAACCAAGTGTTTATAAGCAAATCCAAACAACCCTTTAACAACTTATAAGCTGTTTTTAACCAGCTTATAAGCTGTTAAAGGGTTGTTTGGATTTGCTTATAAACATAATAAGTTGTTTATAAGCAAATCCAAACAACCCTTTAACAGCTTATAAGCTGGTTAAAAACATCTTATAAGCTGTTTTTAACCAGCTTATACGAATTAAAGGGGTGTTTGGATTTGCTTATAATCCGCATATATTCTTAAGTGATTAATTTGTTTTAGGAATGTTTTAGGATTTTAGTGATTAATTTCGGAAAATCCCCGTCCGAAGTTAATCAACCTATAGAAAACCCGTCCGAAATTAATTTATTAGAAATTAATTTCGGAAAGTCCCCTGTTTGGGACTGCTTTTTGAATGTTTTGTCTCATTTAGGATATGAATGCGTATAACTGTTTTACTATTTGAGAGAAATTCGACAGTGTTTCCCCATCACTCCTACGAATATGTCTTTAAACACATATTTGGGGAGTTGAGGGGAAATGCTGCCGAAATTTGCTCAAATAGTAAATCGGTTATACGCATTCATATATGAGACGAAACATTCAAAGAGTGGGTTAGGATTGCCTTCCATAGTTGCACTAGGTAAACAAAACAGTTCATATTCATTTGGTTAGTATGACCTTTTTGATTCATAGTTTTGTTAATGACCTTTTGGTATAAAAAAATAAAAATCATTTATTTGAATATGTTTATTTGCAACGCAGTTATGACAATTGATAAGAGTTGGACCACTATATCCAATCGTAATTCCGATGCATTTTTAGATGGTCTTTTTGCATTCATCAAGCATTGTGAGCCATTGTTGCACCCCATCACACGAAAGATCCGTTGCCCATGTAGTCGCTGTTGTAACCGTGATGATAATTTTGTTACCCTCAAAACTCTTGAGGTACACATATCTAGTCACGGGTTTGACCAACATTATACCACTTGGAAATATCACGGTGAACCGATTCTTCCGCTACCTCCACCAGTACCACATTCACCTGAACACATTGACATGGATGCGTTCTTCGAAGATATTTCTGCAAATAATGTCCCAACTCCACCAACTCAAACAACTGGTCCTCAACCAGCCCAAACAACGGGTCCTAATAACGAGTTTGAAGAGTTACTTTCTAGGTCCACCCAAAAGTTGTACCCGGGTTGTGATATGACTACATTGGAATTTACAACAGAGATTTCGCACATCAAGGCTTTACATAAAATAACTGATGCCGGGTTTAACAAGATTCTAGCTCTTCTCCAAAAGGCATGTTCCCCTAGTAAAGGATACAATTTCCCATCGTCATACTATGAAATCAAGAAGACAAACAAAAAGATCGGGTTAGGATACGAATCGATCCATGCTTGTATAAATGATTGTTTTTTATTTTGGAGATCAGAGGACAACCCAAAGATGCCTAATTGTCCAAGTCCTTGCAAAGAGAGTAGCTACAAAAAAGAAGACAAAGGCGGGAAGTTTGTTGCAAAAAAGATCGTGCGTTCTTTGTTAACCTCGACTACAACGTAGTTTCAACACAAAACAAATAGCAAGTGGATGTCTTGGCATGCTACTGGAAGTTCTGTGTAGGAAAAGGTTATTTAAGATGAATCACCCGTGTGACGGGTAGAGCATGGAAAATATTTTGAATGATGTAACTGAGTTCTCTGAGTGACGCTGAAACGTTCGATTGGGGTTGGTGCTGAGGGTTTTTTTAATCCTTTTGGCAATGATGAGTCAGAATCTACAGCATGTGGCGGTCATATTGACAACATACAAACACACCACGTGGATGTGTATGAATGAAACAACCTTAATAGGTGAACGATGTTAATTCCCCGGCCCTTAAATCACTGCCAAAGGACATTGATGTTTATTGCAGCCTTTGATTAAAGAACTCCAAGACTTTTGGAAAGGAGTTTGGACGATAAGACGCTGATAAGGGTACTCATTTCACAAATGAAAGCGGCGCGTCTTATGGACCATCAATGGATTCCAGCTCGAAGTAGTTTGTCTGGGGTGGAGTGGGCCAAGGATACTACGCAAGCCCACTTGTAACGTGGGAACTCCCATTCGAATGGCTTGTCAAGAACAAAATCGTTATGTTGGTCATAGAAGATTTTTCAGACACGACATCCATCAAAGGAGTAAATTGAAGGAATACTATGGTTCAAAAGAACGGACACCTAAAACCTAGAAAGTTTCCGAATTGGAGATAAGTTACAAATTAGTAAAGTCTTAAAAACGTCGCCGGGGGAAAAATCCAATATATTGCTTAAAAGAACCCTAAAACTTATCGAGAAATTGAATTGAATTGGAAGGTAAGCGTTCTATGTCTTTTGGGATCTTGGAGTATTGGCCCTTTCTAAACTAAAACCACATCTCGATGTCATGCACATCGAAAAGAACGCGCTTTGAGGCTTTACTGAATTCCTTTTACAGAACGACAAAAACCAAAGACCGGTAAAAGGCAACAAGGAAAACTTGGAAATTTGAAAAAGTTCGGAAAGGAGTTGTGGTTAGTTAAGAAAACCAAACGGGAATGTTGGAGAAGCCTCGTCAAAAGTACTCTTTAACCACAGAAGGCAGAGACAACGTTTTTTGTAAAGTCATCAAAGGAGTTAGACTACCTGATGGGTTTGGATCCAACTTCAGCCAAAAAGTGACGGCTGATGATAACAATTATAATGGGCATGAAATCTCATGAAGTCATATAATTGATGCATCGGTTACTTCCTTTGGAGTACAACAATACTTGCCCAAAAACATTGCAGCTCCTATAATCGAGGTTTTGCTTATTCTTTAAGCAGCTTTCTGTGCTCGAACTTTGATTGCAGAGGACATGTCAGAAAGCTAAACAACAATCGATCTGTATACTGATTGAGTTAGAGAAATTTTTCCTCTGCTTTTTTTTGACATAATGATTCACGTGGCTAACATTTACCCGATGAGGGCTATTTAGGTTGGCTATTCGTACAGTGGATGTTTCCATTTGAATGGATACATGAAGAAGCAAAAGTATTATGTCGTAATAAAGCAAAACCTGAAGGTTTATTTGTGGAGGGTTTATGGTAGCAGATGAAAGAAGAGCATTAAAACTTTTTTGTTCGCGTTATCTTAAGGATGATGGAGACGAGTTTAATGTCTTGCAGAAATGACGACGGTTTGCTGAGAAGAACCAATAATTCCAGGATGTTCGGTCGCATGCAAACTGGCGGGGGATCGAAAGCAACTCGGTGATCTACAGATGTTAGGCAAGGGCAGTTGTATGGTTTGTACTTAACAACGTCTGAAGTCGACGCAGAAATCTTGGCTTACAGAGAGTTGTTTCTTCATTTTTTTATTTTGAAAAATTTCATTTCTCGTATGATTATTCCTAATATCATGAACTTTTTTGCAAGAATTTGTGGAAAATAGATGGTATAATGTGGGAAACGATTTTCCGCGTGGTTTTATATCACTGAGGTAAATACCATTAGATTTGATTACTTGGAGTTATTTGCTATTAAATCTGGTTTGCATCTTTTACGTAGATTCGTGAAAAAAAAGTGATCGAGGCTTTGTTTGTGAACGGTTATTCTCTTTGGCATGTGGACATATTAGTACCATGTACATACCGCTTGCACTAGTTACGGTGTGAATGTAGTTTGTGGTAACTATGAACGCGATATACCTTCATACACTCAATGCAGCGGGTAGTAGTTTCAACACTAAGGCCTTGAAGGCGAGATGTATTATGGTCAACTCGAAGAAATCCTAGAGCTCATTCTATCGGCAACCTAAGGTTGTCTTGTTTGATTGTATATGGTTTGGACAAGTAACCCTAAGAACCTTACGACACGCACAGGCGCTTATACATTGAACATGACATACATCATATTTTGGACTGCTAGGGAATTTCACAAAAAATAACCAATACATTCTTGCGACACAAGTAACACATGTATTTACTTGAAGACCTTGCTAGACAACCAGTGGTTGGGAAGGTCGATCGAAACATGTTTTCATCGAGAACGATGGGGGGCAGAAGAGAGTCCGTTCAAGAGTTATACATTGGTAGGGTAGAGCAGCTCATCAAATGTTACTTCCAAATACTGTCTGTGAATTGATAATTTTGAGCATACGGATTTGAGTATAAATTCTGATACGACAGAAGTGGAGCCCTCACCAGTTAATGATGACAATGCTAATGCTAATGAAGGCAATGCTGAGTTGGATGTCTATGCACATGTCCTTGATGATGATGATGTTGTAGTGTCTGATGATGATGAAGTGAACCCTAGTACTAATGTTGAAGAAGTTTTATCTAGCGATGATTCTGACGATGACAATCGATCTTAAGATGTAGTTTGATGAATCGGTTATTATATGCTTAAATGTTGTAATTTTTCTTTGAATGGAATGTTCTTTATTGTTGAAATGTGTAAGTTTGCTTTGGAATGGAATTGTTTTTATTTGTTTAAATGTGTATTTTTTATTGAGTGGAATTGTTTATTATATGTTAAAATGTGATCTATTTATATGAATTTGTGTATTATCATTAATTGGTCCACGAAAACTGTGTGTTTTTGTACTTGTTATTTTTTTCTACAGATGGTTTTGCCATATTTCCCTGATCACACGGTGGGGATTGCCATGTGGTTGTCACTAGTCGGCCCCAACCGGCGGCGTTTACGGCAGTGCGAAAGTAAGAAATTGTTGTTTATTTATTTTTTTATACTACACTGATTATTTTTTTAATTTCTTTTACTTGAATTTTCATGATCAATTAACCTTATCCTTTGTAGGTTCCAAACCTGCGTATCGAGACCGGAATGCGTCCATAAGGAGGGCGTTTTTGACACAAATGGCCAACACCTTTGACGATCGGCTTTGAATTACGGCGATCTAGGTACGTCCATCTACAGCGAGATTTATCAAGCATGTTTGAATAGCCTAATGGGGGAAACAGTAAAGTACCTTCCCATTGCTTGCGCGTGGGGAAGAAATTCCAGAGACGGTATATAAAGAGCATATTTTCTACTCTTGAGGTAATAATTGTTTATTTTACTTACTATTATCGACGTGTGGTTATGCGTGTTATGTTTTTTTTTTTAATTGTTTGCTTTATTTAAATGCATTATGTTTATGATTATATGTAGAGCTATTTGACCTCGCCTCTTGGTCAATAATTCAGGATTTATTAAAGTGGTGATGGGCCATAATGTCTCATAACGGTTGGGGACAGGGTTTAAAGTTTTGGGCTCTGCAATTGAAATGCAGGATCCTTTGGGGCGCAAAAATAAGCATAAGGGATCAAGGCTGATCATTTTACCAAGGACATGGGTTCGGGACCGATGGAGGCAAGGAATCATCTGCCGCCGAAAGAAAGTTTGGGGAGAGAAAACCGAGATGAGTGGAATAACTTGGTTGACTGGTAGGTCATCGAGATCGGCGGGGTGGCGAGAGAAGTCTTCAGAATGCTTTGGCCCATCCGAGCGAAGAAACGATTCTAACCCATCAACGGGAAGAAAGAAATCATTGGGCTAGGCAGGAAAGAATATGTAAGATCTTTATAATATTTGTGATATTTTAAAAGTGTTTATTATGTTTATTTTAGCTTGTATTAAATTTATTCGAATATTGTACAGACGAAAGTCCAGAAGAAAGAAGAAACGGTCATTAACGAGGGACCTAATAGACTTGGTGGAAGACGCAACTTCGAGGCCGGCGATGGGGGAGTTTAAGGACCCAAAAAAAACATTGAAGTGATACGTAAGTAATTTAATCGTTACATTCTTTAATAACTTATTTTATTTGTTGTTTTTAACCTTTTTTTTGCTTTTTCTTTCACAGTTGGATATGAAGAGCATGCACAGAATCAGGTTAGAGCGACGTCATCCCGTCAAGACAGATCAAGATATCTTGGATGAAGTCGTTCCGAGTACCAACCGCCAGAACATGTCGGGAAAGGGCAGGAAGTTACCGGGTGGTGGCTCAACTTCCCGCAGGCGCGGTCCTCAGGCATTTCCAGATGTTATAAGTCGGGAGGAGATGGACCGGATATTGAGGCAAGAGAATCAAGATGGCCGATTTTGTTATGGAAGCAAACCGCGGAGGCGCAAGCAACGGGCTTATTTGGTGAATTGGAAGGCTGACGAGGCGTACCAAAATAGTGAGACGATGTATGGAGCATAGGTGATATTTTTCTAACTATGCAACCAAACATATCTGTCCATTTATGGCCTCCCTGCTTTTGGACACGCCAAACTATGCCCCAACTCTGCCCCTGTGATTGGGGCTCACTTACTAACCCTCCCTTCCCCTTTACAATAAATCCACTCCTGGACTTCCTATGCCGGACCGTCTCAATATCCCGGCGTTCTAATATCCCGGCCCCACCTGGATTTACCGGCCCATCTAGATATCGCCCACTCCACCACTCCATCCTCCCTAATGTCGGCCAATTTCTTTTCACTCCCTATCAACATAATTACACTTTTAAATTGTTTAATACCCTTTATGAACTCCAACCCTAGCCTCTACTTTAACAGTCAACTTTCTCCGCTTCATAACCAATCCATAATAACGAAACGCGGAGCGTTGATGAATTGGTAGAGATAGGGAGTTGGGGGGGAAGACTAAATGACAGTGGGGGATAATAATGAGGAGGGGGGGACAATCAACGAATCGGGGGTGGTGACATTCGGAGGACGAGGGAGGGGGATAATGAGGAGGTGCAGATGAGTCGGGGTAAGTAGGAGAGTCGGAGGACGTCGGATTAGGCGTTTATTTGTGCATATTGTATGTTTGTTTTATGGATTGGTTAGACTTGTTATGTTTGTTCGTGGAATTTGGTAACACTTTAAAAAACTTTTTGACTTGTTATCGTACGTGGGATTTTTTGAATACTAATTTATCAGGTATCGGCATTTGTGGTATTGTAACGGTTTAAATGATTTGTTATTGTAATATAGTGGATTTGGCGAATTATGGATTTGATGAAACGTAGATTTTTTTCCGGAAAAAATCTAGAAAAACTGCAGCTGATTTTTTTTTTCCCAGGTTCATGTTAGGGTCGACATTGTCGACCCTAAATTCGAGTTTTGGGTCGACAATGTCGACCCAAAATTAATGGAATGTCTACGTGGACTGCTGCTAGTAATCTGCTTATTATATTATATCTTTGGGGTCGACATTGTCGACCCAAAAGTTCTAAAATAACTGTCGACCCAAACCTCTATTTATTAAAACTTTATTAAATAAATAAATATAAATATATTCTTTATTTTAAACATTTATTAAATAAAAAGTATGGGTCGACATTGTCGACCCAAAACTTAATAGGAGTGTCGACCCAAAACAAAGTCAAAGTATCCCACTAAAAGTGGGTCAACGGACCCCACTGTCGGACCCATAGTTACAAAGCATTATGTCGACCCAAAATTTTTTTGGGGTGTAAATTTTGGGGTCGCTCTTTTGGGTCGACAAAGTCGGAACCTTAGACTTTGGGTCGATTCTTTTCTGTTTTTTTTGGGTCGACCTTTGTGACCCGAAGTCAACAGATTGTTTGTTAGTGGGGACCAAAGTGTAATGCACATCATTTGCCAGCAGCAGTTAAACCATAATAGTCAGACGGTATTTTAAGCATGGGATGCTTGTGATCTTCGATGATCCTATAATCAAAGATACACACCTCTTATCTCCTCCCATAGCTCGAGCGCAAGGATTTTATTTCTATGATATGAAGACTATGTATAACGCGTGGTTTTCTTACACTTTGATTTTCAAATTCAAACAGAGCTAATAGGGACAAATAACATTATGGGGGTGCGGATTTTTGAGATGGAGGAAGGAGGAGAAAAGGGAATATTTCGAGTTGTTGGTGGGTGGGAACGGGTGGATTTCTATATGGCACGAGGCATTTGTTACTATCGTAGTTACTCTACAAGGTGCTTACTTATTTTCGGTCGAACTGGATATCAAGTTGGACGAGTGTTTTTGATTCAATGACTCAGGCTTCATCATTCACTTGATATAGTCTAGGAGTAGGAACAAGAATGCTTCACTTATATGGATAGATTCTGTTATTATTCCATGTAACTCTCTTTTCTCCTCTTGTAATATGTCTTTGTACTCATCTCATTTAGCTACTTGCCGGTCTTTAATGAAATCACCGTTCAAAAAAAAAAAGAAGTGTTATAAGAGTTAAGTATTGCAATATTTCTTTTCTAAGTACATCACATATGTTGCTAAGGCTAACTGATGTAACATATTTTAATCATTTATCTTAGCAGAGTTTGTCTCTTTTGTTACAAATCACACGAGTCTTTTATTGCTTATTTTTAATCTCGTTCTTCAATTTTTCGCTACTGAGCAATTAATGAATTTTTCGTAATTATGATATCTTAAAAACTTTGTCTTGTATCAAATAAACAAGATGATAATTCATGATATGTCCTATAAGTTATAGTGCAAACACATGATCCTCTAGTAATTACATATTACTTAATTACTGTTCTTATGCAATTTCAGAAGAAAAAAAAAGAAAAAGAAAGGGTTTATGATGTGGTTGTCTTCGGATACTTTGGGGAGAGGCGGGGCAATCATCAATTAACTCCTAATGTTCCGAAGACAAAACCACTCCATGTTGGAACGGTCCATTGGAATAGCTGGGGTGACGAAGGCCACCTCAGGTCCAGAGGCAACAACTTAAGGAGTGGTGTCTCCTCAGGAGGTAAGGAGCAGCAAGTCTCCTCCAGAGGTAAGGAGCAGCCAGTCTCCTCAGAAGGTAAGGAGCAGCAAGTCTCCTCAGGAGGTAAGGAGCAGCCAGTCTCCTCAGGAGGTAAGGATCAGCCAGTCTTCCCAAGAGATAAGGTAAGGGCCAACAGTCTCCTCAGGAGGTAAGGTAAGGGACAACAGTCTTCTCAGGAGGTAATGTAAGGGCCGGTAGTCTCCTCAAGAGGTAACATAAGGAGCTGCCAGTCTCCTAAGGAGGTAAGAAGTAGCAAGTCTCCTCAAGAGGTAAGGAGCAGTCAGTCTCCTCAGGAGGTAAGGAGCAGTCAGTCTCCTCAAGAGATAAGGAGCAACAAGTCTCCTCAGGAGGTAAGGTAAGGGCAGTAGTCTCCTCAGGAGGTAAGGTAAGGGCAGTACCTCAGGAGGTAAGGTAAGGGCCAGAAGTCTCCTCAGGAGGTAAGGTAAGGGCCAGCAGTCTCCTCAAGAGGTAAGGGCAAGCAGTCTCCTCAGGAGATAAGGGCCAGCAGTCTCCTCAGGAGGTAAGGGCCAGCAGTCCGCTCAGGAGGCAAATAGCAATGCCTGCATAAGAGGTAGAGCATTGTCTCCATCGGAGTTAGTACACTGACAACTGACGTAGGATGTACGAATGGCACATACGTCTGATCCACAACCAATACTTGAAGAATGGAGACAACTTTGACCCCGAAGACCAAGTCTGATACATGCCAACGACTAACGTGCTGCCTTTAGAAGACAACTTAGCTCCCACAATGCTCTTGTCTTAGAGCTAAGCCCAAGTAGTAAATAATAACTGATCACACACATGAAGAAGACAGGTTACACACATACTTCCCTTTATTCTCTCTATCCAGTTTCTCTCACTAGAACTCATACCAAGCATATGCTTATCCTCACGCCGGAGCTTCGTCTCGGATTAAAACTCCGGGGTGAGCTAATGGTGTCTTGTCTTATTTTACCTCAGGGCCGAAGGAGATGCTCTAATATCCAAAGGACCAGCAGCTGAATCATACTCATGAGGACTTAAATCACTCAGTTTTGAGAAAGGAGATTGTTCAACTTCGAAGTACTAGCTGCTGAAGGCACACTTATAAAGTCTAAGATCTTTCGTGGAAAATTTGCTTAAAATATTGCACATCGTGGGACCCTGTATATACCAAATACATGTTTTGAGCCATGGTTGTTGGATGTGGTGGGTGTTTCATTCAAAATCCCGGGAGGTAGGGTGAAAAAATTTGAACAACAAAGAGCAAGGAGACGTTGTAACACCTCTAGGAGGAGTTGCTGATCCCTCTCGACTTGTTCAGGAAGCAACTTCTTCGGCTGATTTGGAATAAAACATCGACACATTATAAAATGTGATCAAGGTGCTTGATCAGTGGGGTAGGGAAAAGAAACTTTTAGGAAACTTTTCCATGGAGATTCTAGAACGGAGATTCGAGTGCTCCTCAAGAGAGTACGCCACGGGGAAGAGCTAAGAGGAGCTCCTCTAGTGGATCCTCATAAATTAGGAGGAGCCAAAGGAGGACACGATCCCCGTTGTTGCACCATAGGAATGTGTTAAAGAAGAGAGACACTCCTCCTCCGATTGTGCATAGACGGTTAAGTTTATGATGGGTATCCGTCCGGAAGATGGTTTAGTCTCGGAGACCGAGGGATGACTTGAGACAGGCCTTACTCCGAAGGAGGAGCTATAGGTTGCCATCGGATTAGGCGGGCGAGAATACCTTCTTCCGTTACTACATAAACAACGAAAATGACAAAGTTTAGGGTGGTTGATGACTCAAAATAACGTCTATTTTATAGCACCCATTTATCCTCATTCGTAATTAAACCCTATTTTCGGTATAAGTATTGCAAAGAAATTGTTACTTAATATTTGTAATTTGAGAATTGCATATTTAGTGTACTTGGGAAATTAGCCAAAAGGGCACATTCTAGAGCTTAAACGAAGATATTTTGAAGATTACTGTTCTGACAACCAATACGCCGTATCCATCAAGGAAGATACGGCGTATCTGTGCCTGCACTCACCAATATAACACCCCGTGTTTTAGGGTCATTATACGTTGTCAATAAATTCACTATTTATTTTTAGTATTGTACGCGTTTGCTTTTAAATTGAAATCGTTAAGTTAAATCGCGTAAGCTAAAAAATTATCGTTCAATGTAAACGGGCATCAAACAATTAAATGTTTACATCAAGCAAGGGTTAAGTAATTATTTGGAGGATAATTATTAACTTTGTTCATTTTATTTTTGTTGGTTACGTAAAGTGTTTACGTTTCGCGATAAAATACTGTTGATCCCAATCCTTGATTGATTCCTTAGATTGTCTAAGGTTAAATTACCTTGGATAAATCCAAAATAACTTGTTGTAGAAACTTTGTATGTATACTAAAGTGTATGCGGAATCTACACCTTAATATCTAGAAGTATTATGAATGAAACAATAATTGTGAATGAACAAAGATATAACCAAATGCTCCAATATTATTAGATCAATAATACGAGTACTCTTCACTAGTACTAGAGTTTACAACCTTGAAGCTTTTTAATCGACATCACAACTAAGAAAACTTGTATATTAACTAATGCCCCCAGAGCCTCCTTTTATAGACCAGTGAGTCCTACAAGGCTTACAATACTTTCCTAAGATATCATGATCTTTTCTAAAAGAAAATGTAATCTCTTAAAAAAATACATTATACATATATTTTACAAAAATAACTCAATACTTATCTTTGTAAGTATTCTTGTTCTCCAGACAATCCTTATCTCTTTACTCGTCTTTATCCTTTTGACAGTAGTAATTCTTCTAGCAGTTGTAATTCAGCAGCATAAACTTTTATATCAGCAGTACTGATAAACATAAGCAGTAGTAACATTAGTACTATCAGTACTAATATATACTAACAGTAGTAACTGTGTACTAGCAGTCTTAACGTTACTACTAGCAGCACTAACTACTTAGCATATATTTCAGTCTTCAATTCTGAGCAGTCTTAACTTTAACAAGCAGCAGTAACTTAATACTAATAGTGCTAACTTATACTAGCAGTAGTAACTTTATACTACCAGTACTAACTACTTAGCATAATTTTCATTAGTATCACCAATAGTACTAAGTTATGCTTGACAGCATTAATATATACCTGAGCAGTAGTAACTCTAAGAATCATCTTGAAGTCTTTAAGTCCCAACAGATCTCATGCCCGATTAAACCTGTGAAATCTCTTCGTTGAGCAAGATTGGTTTCACAGTTCTTTGATCCCGAAGATCAAATTCGGATATCGGTTTGTTCTCAGTAATCTCAATTTTCCGGTTCAACTTCAAGTTGCGACCCTCTTTTCAGCCTTTGGCATCTACAAATGAAAATTTTAACAAATTAACAATGTAAGTATTCAAGTGAACAAAATGAAATTACAAGAAATTCAAGTACAATATTTTACAATTACTTACTCTTATAGCCACCAGTAGGCTCTACAGTACCAGAAAACCTTACAAAATTAAGCAGAAACTGAACCGTAGAAAACTTCCCCATTTCAACAACCCGTTCATAACCAAAAAACATCCATTTTCTTGAGAGATTTTTTTGTGTTTTTGGTGTGTTTAAATGAAATAAAACGTAGGCTATATTTGTTATCCCAGCGAGAAGTGTGGCGTACTTGTAACTAAGTGCGGCGTACTTGTAACTAAGTGCAGCGTACTTGCAACTAAGTGCGACGTACTTCTGGTAATTTTTTTGCAGAGTATTTGTTAGGGGTGAGCAAAAGAAACCAAAAAAGCCGACCGAAACTAGAAACCGATGGTTCGGTTTTTAATTTTTCAAAAACCAAAAAAATTCGGTTCGGTTTTGGTTTTTGTTCAAAAACCGAACAGAACCGAACCAAACCAATTTTATAATAATATATAATTAATATAATATAAATAAATAGATGATAACTAACAATTTTAAATTTATATTTATTTTATGGATGAAATTATTATAATATATATTATCTTAATGTTTATATATATGTTTGTCGTGTACGTGTGTTTACTTGACAATATGTCATTACAATGACAATGATCATACTATGTGTATTTTCATATGCATGTGTGTGTCTCTCATTTGTATGTGTATAATTGTAAAAATTTGTGTAAACATTATTAGGCTCATATTGACAAAAAAAATTAAAAAAATAGCCAATCTTCTACGTAAAACAAGTTTATTAATATAAATTAGCAAAAACCAAATTTAAACGGTTTGGAACCGAAAAACCGAATCGTAAAAACCGAGAAACCAAAAAAACCGAACCGTCAAAAACCGAGTGGTTTCGGTTTTTGGTTTTATAAAAACCGAATATTTCGGTTCGGTTTCGGTTTTAGCCAAAAACCGACCCAAACCGAACCGTGCACACCCCTAGTATTTGTTAGCCTTAATTTTATATAAGTCGAACAAGAATGTTATTGGTCTTATTAGTCGCAATTAGTCTTGTTAAGTTATAGGCTAGTCGGGTTAAAAGGGCTTAGATTGTAATCTAATATTGTCCATGTTTCGGGCTCAAAGCCCAAGATAAGCCAAGCCCGGCCCAAGATAGAAAGCCCACGAGCCCATGGTAGCCTTAGAGTATAAATAGGACCCTCTCCACACATGGAGAGGGTGTTGGTTACATTTTGCTCTCATTTTGTAACTCACCATTCTCTCTCTAAAATCTAATATTCTTCATGTTTCTCTCTCTACTTTCTCTCTCTACATCCTAGCTTATTTTCTACTCTTTATAATAAGTGAGAAATCAAAAAACTGAAGTGAGTACAATTTATAGTCATTAAAAGGGGAATAAAAGAGCTAAGAAACACCAAATATTTTGTCATTAAACTAACTGTGAAAGCTTATTTCAGCGTTTCAAATGAGAAAGCATCTCAAGTCTGATATATGTAAGAAACTAAACCACAAGTTAGTATCAAAGAAGCCTTGAAAATCATACGGTGGTTAAATAGAAGATCTGAAACGCAAAGTCCCCATCAGCAACACGAAATAACTCAGCAATACTTCTGAATTTGACAGCTAATAGCTTCAAATCCACCACCGTTAAGGACAAGTCCATGTTCTAACTAATACAAATAGAACAAAGAGACGCTTAACGTATTCAGCCAATCATATAAAAACTCCTATTATCTCTATATTTAAGTATAAAACTGTCAAACGATCCTATCGAGATGACTAAAATCTATAGAAATATAGAATATCATATCGACTAACAAGATATTCTCTTCAATCAAGCTAGATTGTCACGCGTTTATGAGGAATGGTATTGAACATTAGATCAACCTATAAGGCTATAGTATTACTTAACAGTAAGCATAATGTGACAGAAACCCACCATAAATTAAACTTCACTAGGTTGCAATCTCAATAAGTCCTAAAAACAAAAAATCTAGAAAAACAAGATATATAATGTGGTAGTATACTAGTATTACATTTTCTTTTAGTTAAAAACAATAAGTCATATTGCCAACATAAATTATAGTAATGGATAAGAGCAGTAATCATATGCATTGATATAAATCAAAAGACAGAAGTAATTATTGTCGATATTATGCGATAAAAGAAGGGATAAAAGAGCAAGATGATAATTACAACCTTCTTGGGCGAACATGGGGAGATAGGAGACTCTGCACGAATATAGGGGCACTGATAAACTCCCGTGTCTGAATAATAATATATTACAATCACTCGGACCTCTCAAATGGAATTGCCATTCTTCAGTTGTCTAAATGGAAGCGTAAAATTTCACGGTTTAACTCGCATTCATGTGATTCTTCCACGATTTCCCATGACTCCTTTACATTGTACTTTTTCATCATCCATATCTTACGAGGAATCAGTGCATTATGATAAATGCATAAACATTCTTCAATAATCCCCAAAATCATATCCGGGCCACGGATACGTGTAGATCGATACAACACATCATCAGGTTGAGGGATTACTTTAACCACCTCTTGGGTTAAATCCAAAGATACAATTATAGGTGAAGCTTGATTCATAACCCAGTGAAGCGCCCCATTGCATAAAATACCCACTCCACTAACATACGTATTCTCTACTTCTCCGACAACTTTCCAAACATTTGACTTCAAATATAATACTTGGAAACATGTTCGATCCACACCTTTACGTACACCTACTACAATCTTGTAATCATCTATTGATTCATCATAACCAAAACCATAACATATTGACCCGTATCTTGTCCCAAAGTCACGAATTTGGGTCACTAGTTTAACCTCTCTAGTACAAGGATTAGCAACTAAAATTTGAGACCTCGAAGCATAAATACATACCAGGCCATTGGAAGAACCAAGTAGATTACAAAAAACTGCACCTTTCCAAGACGTAAAACCATCAGGTAACAAAGAGATTGTGACCCTCCTATGTCCAATTCCATTATTGTTGCGATGAGTGGTAATACTATGGTCTAGTTGGGTCTTAATGAAGCGATCTTCGGATATCAAAGATTTCCATGACTTACATACGCCCTTGCATCGGATGAGATCCCTCGCATCCATTCTTACCAGTATTTGCTCAAAGATATCAATATTAAGCTCCGACATTAGAACCTAGCTAGTAGAGAACCCCGTAGTTAGGAAACATATGTAATTCTCCAATTCGTTTGATTCAAACAAATTTTAACCTTCCATCAATTTTTAAATGATAATTTTATTACTGCTTATATATAATTAAAATAAGCAATTCACAAAGTAGTGTTTGCATTTACTTATTTTGTAAGAAGTGCAGTTATACAGTAAAAAATAATTTGTCAAAAACTCTTTAATCAAATCCATTTATATTACGTTCTATGTTAAGGATTGAGATCCTCTTATCTTAGTTATGACTTATGACTGACTGAAAAATAGATAGATCAAACGGAGCCTATAAGCTCTGCAAATAAGCTAATCCAAACACCCCTTATTAGCGTGTTTGATGGGCTTATGAGCTTTATGAAAATTTGATAAGCTCCTTTCGTATACCTTATGATAACCTCAAGTGGATAAGCTCATAAGCCATAACATAAGCTAAAATGGGTGTTGGTTTAAGCTTATTTTTGGGCTTATGAGCTTATGCGTTTTCGTCTTATAATAGATAAGCTCAATTTTTTGCCTTATTTTGAGACTTTAAGCTTATATATTGTCATTATAAGCTTATATAAGCTCATAAGCTTCCAAATAAGCCAAAAAAATGGGCATATAAAAACATAACCCGAAACCAGATAAGCTAGTCTGACCAAACATAAAAGCTTAAACAAAAGACAAACACCTCCAAGACCCACTTTTATGTTCCCTCCCACAAAGTAGAGGTGGCAAATTTAAGGGGTCAAGTTGGGTAAATTTATCATGAGATGTGTCTTCTTGTGTCTCAAACTCAAAATGAGTGTTATTGGTGTGTATAACAATTAACCAACAGGTAAGGCGAGTTTAAGTGGTTAATAAAAAATTTAATTTTTTAAAACTCAAAATTAGGGATTATGTATGCGGAGGCCGCCCAACTATTAATTTTTTTTTTCCTTTAAATGTGTTTTTTTCGTTTATACCAATCTCTATCAAAATCTTGCTAGAAATTTGTACAATTTCATGAATAAGGCTGCTTTAACATATCAAAACAATAAAACTAAAATTTTAAATGTAAAACATTATATTATTGGTAAATCGCTTTCGACTAAATAAAATTACACTTAAATAATAAGGAGTAGCTAAAACACTATATTTTACATTTCAATAGTTAATTGTTTTTTTTAATATGTTATATTTAGATTTTTTTCTCGTTGTTTTGAAGTTTTTCGAGAAAAAATTATCATAAACGAAAGTAAACACATAAATGGGGGTGGCCTATAAGTTAGTTTTAATAAAAGAGTAACCTAAAACGAAAAAATATTAACAGTTGAGTGGCCTCCAATACATAATCCCCTCAAAATTAACTTCTTTTATTTTCTAGACACGGATGCGTAAAACCGACCCTAGACCCGTATTACCAAAACCAATAAGGCTATGTTTGGCAACAAGCATTTTGGAGCGTTTAGGAGCGACAAGCAGTAAGCATTTTAGATGAAAAGCTTGTTTGGCAATACCTCAACAAGCATTTGAATATTGTTTAACCGCTCAAATATAAATTTATACCCTCAAATATAAAATTTGTTATAAAATTACATTTATACCCTCAAATAGAAAATTTATAATTTCTATAATTAGGTTATATGCCCTTTTTCGTAACTTTACACTTTCTAATTACAATTGTAATTAGAGCTTACAGCTACGTTACCAAACACCTCTTTTAAACAATCTATTGCTTACTGCTAACTCATGCTTTTACTGCTAACTCATGCTTACTGCTACTGCTTAGCTACGTGTCGCCAAACATACCCTTAAACTCCCAAATGACCCATCTAGACCCAGACCCATATAGACACGGAAAAAGCTAAAACCCTTGACCCGACCCGACCGATCAGCTCATTTTTCCACTACCAGTAAGAAATCCCAACATGACCAATCCATGTTTCACACAAAAAAACTGAAATAAAAATAAAAAAAGCATGTATTTTACCTCAAATAAGCAGTTTCAAACGCCCCTTAAAAACCTTTTCAAATTGTAACTTATTTCGAATAAGCAATCCAAGTAAAATATTGACAACTAATCACTTAAACAGTTTAGATATAGGACCCCTTAAAACATGGACTTTCATCCGGAAGGGGGCTATTAAAACAATGATCAGGTTAAAAAAAAAAAAAAAAAAGAAGAAGCATATACAAGTATCATTTGATATCAGACAATCCCATAGATTACTTACCTTAAGGAAGTTTACCAAAAGCCGGTTATGGTCTTCGATATTTTAGGTGAGACTTGTGAGGACAAAGTCTTGGGTTTAATGTTTTTCTATAGCTAAACTTTTTTTTGTTTTTACTGTTGAAAAGTATAAATATACGCGTCTCGGATAAATACGCGTCTACACTCTCTTAATTTTTATTTAAAAAGGATTTTTGTTAAACACAACTTTATGAGTTTTGTCTTTTGTGAGAGTCACCTTTACTTGATTAGTTTAACTAGAAACTTTGATCTAATCAAGTTTTTTGTTGGGTAAAAGTTGAAAAATACCCATGAACTTTTCAAAATGTCTTGACATGATCAACGAACTAAATTTCGTCCTTACTAGACCAACGTACTTTTAAATATTATTCTGATATCACCAATATCATAAATTTTTACTAACACGTGGCGATTATCTTACACCTGGCACCGGTTTTTTGTTTAATAATCTATAATTAGTCATGCCACGTAGGCTTTCCTTGTCCCACTCTCTCATCAACGGTTCATCACTCCCACCAAACCATTTATTCTTTCTTTGTCTTATCTTCTCATTTACAAATTGCACAAATCCAACATGTAAAAAATATAAAAACCAAAATACTTAAACCCACCAATGATCAAAAGACCAAGTTTAAACAGACACGCACAAGATCCAAACGAAAAAAACATATAAAATCCAAACCAAAATATCTTCGGTATTGGAAACCACAGATGCTACGAATTCGCGGGATTAAAATTTCCAAACCCTTCTGCAAGTATGTAGAAATCATATCCATAAAGATGGATAGGGTGGTTCTCAGATGCTACGATATTCGTACTTTGTAACACAATTTGCACCTTTGATCCATATTTTAATTTGTACACTTAGTCCCACTAATAGGTGTCCACAATGATCGGCTAACGGTCCCAGTATAATCAAAGGCCACTGGAGGCTTTGCTGGAAAGTCAATTGTGAAGACACCAGGTACACTCTGATAGTGTGCTTACATGATAGATAAGTTTAATGGAGGTACGAAAGATACATTGTTCATGCTTGCAATGAATCGACTTCTAAATGGAGTTTGGCAAGTACTTGAGGGTGCGTTTGGTGAGCATGGATTAATTTCAACACATGCGGTGATGAAAAGATTCTCATCGACATCGGTTGGAACTTAGACTTTGTTTGGGCTTCTAAAGCTGGTAGTGAAAGCAGTGGCTGTTGCAGTATCGCTAAATGCTGGGAGAGTAGGCATAACGGGTTTTGAAGAGGAACCCTTATTGTATTCCAAAATAGCAGTTGTGGTAGTGTTATCAAACTCTGTTCCTGGTGCACTTACATAAGCTTGTGTAGCTATGTAGTATTGAGCTGGTGGTTGGTCAGCTTTGATGAGTACATCAGTGGTTTCACCTGGTCTAAGCATTAGGACATTAGTGGTAAAAGGCTTGACATAAGAAACGTCGGCCCCCACGACTATTAGTTTGTGGTTTGCAACACCGAAGAAAAGTTATTGGTTTACTGCTGCGTTGATCACACGAATGAGGTTGGTTTACTACTGCGTTGGTGAATTACCTTATTTCATCTTTTGTTCAAAGGAATCATGGGATCAGGAACACATTTCACGTCATTTATGTTCTTGTTTCCTCTTGGCATTCGTCGTCTTGTCTCCTCTTGGCATTCGTCGTCTTGTCTCATCGTTCTCAATCTATATCAACAACAGCCCTTCTTACTATCGATCCAAAACATGGTTCTTCTCAAACTCGCCCATTTTTAAAAACCTTGACTTTTTCGCTTATATCGTTGCTCTTCTAATTGCTTCTTTTTAAAATTTCTTCTTGTTTCTTGCTTTTTTGGGTCACCCCGTTTATAAGTTCTCGTGGGTGGTTCTTTTCAAACTCGCCCATTTGTCTTCATTTTGCGTTTAAAGGGTGCGATAAAGTGGTGGTTGTTCGTGGTGAGAGGAGTGCTGACGTTAAGTGTGTTCTTGACGAGGATAAATTAAGGGGTGTAGCGTTGATGAATTTGTTGTTTGTTGGGCATTCGATTATAGGGTTGATATTGTGTTTTGATATAATGGGACATTACCTTGTGTTTGGTACTGGAGCATGAAAAATAAAATAATATAATGATGGATTAAAAAATAAAATAATAAATGACGTGGAAATGTTAGCCGGTCGTATTGGTCATATTGTCACAAAACAAACAAGTACGTTGGTCTAGTAAGGACGAAAATTAGTTCGTTGGTCATGTCGGGACATTTTTGAAACTTCGTGGGTATTTTTCAACTTTTACCCTTTTGTGCTTAAGTATTATAATTACGTGACTTTCAATCAGTGTTGCAA